>VYZT01013182.1:15000-17457 GCA_013400735.1 Pomatostomus ruficeps | reverse complement strand
TCATGGTCACCATAAAAATCTTTAAGCAAAGAGTTTAAGAAAGCAATGTTGCTTCCAGACTTATTTTGCTTGAATTTCCTAACAATTCACTTGCTGTATTATGTTTAGTATTTTTATATATTTTAAGCTACCTCACCCCACTGAAAAAACTTAAATATTTAAACTCTGCCACTAAATTTGGCTGAAAATTTTAAATTAGACCAATTAGACTGTTGCCCCCTTTTCCCCCAAAGGTCCCTTGTTTTTTAAGGTGCTCCACAAGAATTTAAACTTCTCAACAGTGAATATTTCAGGAAGACCCTACAAAGGTGTTTTGAATTCAACAACCCTCTCTTACTCTGGTGATATCGATCAAGGTTTATTCTTCCTCCATCAGAAAGAGCAGCGTTGTTGTTTTGATTCCTTTTAACTCCTTTCCAGTGTGTGCTTTGGTAAGAATTAAGAAAAGGAGGAGAGGAATATTTTCCCTTTAGGTTTTTGGAGGAAACTGTCCCTGCAAGGAATGGGAAGAGCAGGGTTTGTTCCATTAATTCCGTTGGAACAATCATGCCACCTGCAGTCCCAGCCTGCATCCTGAACTCATTTTTGGCTTCCCAAAAATCTCCAAAGTCACCACGGGAAATCCCCCTTCCCCAAAATCCATCACAGCCAGGGAAAAGGTTGTGCAAGTGAACAGAAATCTGTGAAGTGATCCCTGTGGGATGAGCTGTGTTCCAGTTTGTGTGTTGTGATTTTCAAGAAGTTTTTCATAATTAGAAATGAGAACCTGCATTTCTAAAATATTTTATTCTTAGATGAGAATGATCCAAGAAGTTTTTCCATCCCTGGAATTGGTTGGTGCCGGGTTTTTAGGGCTTGGAGCACCCTGGTCTAGGGGAAGGTGTCCCTGTCCATGGCACAGGGCTGGAATTAAATGGCTTTAAGGTCCCTTCCAACCCAAACTTTTAGGATTTTAGGATTCTGTAGGCAACAAAACATCAGGGCCTGGTAAACAGACACGAAAAAGAAGAATGAAGCAAAACCTCAAGGTGCAGGGCTTTGTCTGATTGCAGCTTAACGTTGCTGCTCATTAAGGTTGAATTCCTGGCAGCTGCACGGCGCAGACAGAGTAAAAGTACAAAACAATTACAGAGGAACCAATAAAATAAAAAGCCCTTTTGAGCAATGACAGCATTCAATAATTGTGTCAATGCTGCTTTAAAAGTTTCGGCTTCTGCAGCATCGCCAGTCCCAAAGTGTCTCATCTGCTTTCTAATTTTCCACAAGATGCTTTTAATATTTTGAGATTGATATTGAACCACAGGGGTCTAAAAGGTTTCCAAAGATCTTGCATATGCATTTGGAACCAAACGATCAATTAGATTAATAAAGGGGAATTGTAATTTATATATGAAGCCTGTAAACTCTCGCAGAGAGGTATGGAGCAGGAAACCAGGCAGCTTGGGGAGGGCCAGGATTTAAGGTGAGTAAACAAACACACTCAGCAGGGAAAAAAAAATAAAAATAGGTGCAGTCAGCACCAGTTTTGTTCCATTAATCTGATGCTTCCTGTTACAAACATGGGAGAAATGAGGAGAAATGAGGAATTGAGTTCAGCACCTGTCAAGGTAATTATCGTCTGAAGGCAGTTGTACCTTGGGAATGGTTCTGCTGCAGAAACAAAGGAGAAGCTTGTAAATGGGAAATTGTTATTAATTTCCACGAGCCGTCCTGTTCTGGTTGAAATGTTGCCTTCAGGCTCTTCCTTGCAGTTATAATGGCATCTTTATTTTTTTATTTTTTTTTTTGCTGTTTCCTTCCTGAAGGATCGTTGGATTGTCAGTTTTATGTTTTCTTAACTGATACTCATCAAGCTTTGCTTAATCATCTTCTTCCTCCAGCGTGGGGCTGCTGGCAGAGCCCTTTTCCTGTGCTGGGGCTCCCCAAAACCCAGGGGGAGCCCCCATTTCTGCAGGGTTCCCCATGACAGAGCTTGGGATGCCATCAGCAGAACCAGAAAAAAAAAATGAACACAAGCTTTTTCTGGCAGAAAACACATTCCCAGCAAAGTAGAAGTTTCCTTTCACGAAATCGTGGCTTTACTGCCACACTCTTGTGAAGAAAATCAGTGGAAGAAATCACGATTTTTTATATACTATCTACATTTTCATTCTTAAAGGATTTTCCCTTAAAAAAATAGTTTGGTTCTTTTTTTTTGGTTCTCTTTTTTCCCCAAGGTATTCTAAACACAACCAAATTCAAGCGTTTTACTCAGCCCAACCCATTTTCCCAGAGCAGCCTTTGTTAAAAATCTGTAATGGGCAGGTTTTAATCGTATCCAATCTCTTGCAAGGTTTTGTGCAGTGGGGTTTTTGTCCTCTGTGGGGCTCAGGTTTTTTGGGCAGAGAATTGGGGTGTTCATCAGCTCCTCATGTTCAGGTGTGTGGTTTTGAGCTGGTGTTTGTGTGGTTTTGAGCT
>VYZT01013182.1:0-10000 GCA_013400735.1 Pomatostomus ruficeps | reverse complement strand
GGGCAGCAGAGCACTTGGCAAAATTGTTCTGGAGTTTTGTTTTTAAGAGCAAACCCAAAATCTTGCAAATATGCTGTGCATGTAATTTTTCTCTCTATTTAACTGCATTTTCAAGTGGACAGAGTTATTCTCGTGAAGTTTTCCTCCACACTTCTGTCACAAAATTAGCAGCAGTTAAGGTCAGTCTATAACATAATTTCTTTTCTTTGAGCCCTGCAGTTGATGCGAGTGCTCTGGGTATTTAAGCCACTAAGAATTCATTGCTGTTAATTACAGATCGTGTTCTGATTTTTGCTTCTGCACCCCGGACATTTCGGGTCGCTGGAATCGCCCCGCGGGCCAAAGGGTTCTGGAAACAGCGCCTGAAAGACAAAGGTTCAATTCTCAGCAGTAATAACATGCCCAGAAAATCCCAGCAGCAGCTGCAGTTGATAAGAGCAGTTTGTGGATCAATATATCCAATCTGAGGTAGGGCAGGGCAGCCTGTCACACCAGGGCATCTCTGGAGGAGGAGAGTTGGGGACTTAGGAGGGGTTTGAAGTGGCCTTGCATGGCTGCCCTGGGCCAGGGCCAGCTGTTATTTCACCAGCGTTTAATGGACTCGCTTTCCATGTTTTGTTTTTTTTTTTAAAGAAGGGAATTGCAATATCACCAGAGATTTATTTAAAATAATAATAACCAAAGAAAAAAAAAATCTTTTTGTCCTAGAGAACTTGGAGAAAGAACCCGAGTATAAAACCCCTGAGCAATTTCAAACGGTGCCATTTACCGAGGAGCTGCCGGCAATGGAAGTTTTAGATGTTTCTCACCAGCCTTCAGCTGCACTCCCCCAAATTCTGGGAGCCTTATTAATGAAAAGGAAAAAATACAATCCCTTCTGCGGCCGATAAAGGCGTTGCACGCGAGGAAAAGCAGAGAAGGATGGAGAACTCCTGCAAAGATAGAGCACAATAAATCCCCCGGAGTCAGAATCTGCTCGGCAATAACATCCACTTTGTTTTAGGAGGTATTTTACTGTGCTCTATCACTCGGGGAGAGAAAGCCTTATAACCACAGCGGCTGCCCTATCAGGGGCTGCTTAAATAGGTTTTGAGATAGAGATCAGCATTTCGGAGGCTCATATATCCCCGCACCGTAGGTGCGACACCACCGGGGTACTTTTTTCCCCTCTTGGCAGGGATGAATGTTCACAGAAACATTTATCAGATGCTGTTTCTCCTTCCCTTTCGTGCCCACTGGGGCTGCAGCTCCACTCAGACCCCAAAGAACTCGGGTTTCAGGCCGGTTTGCAGGGATTTGCATGATCACCCCAAACGGGGGCAGTGGCAGAGCCGCTTTCCCTCGTGCCGACACCGCTTTATGATCAAATGACTGCCTTCCCTTATAGCTCCTTCCTTCTGGGATAAGAAAATTGAATTTTTAGGATATATAACAAGCAACACATGTAGCATGAAATCACGGTGTTATAGGGCTGTACAAATAAAAGATGGGCTCAAGAGGAGACTCACGGCGCTGCTTTCCATCCCGGAAAGTCAAATTATTCCTCGTTTTAAAGCAAGCTGTGCACTTAATACTACACAAATATGCTCAAAACGCGCTTAATATTCAGCATTTGTGAAATACTATCGAAAACCAGTTTTTCTTTTAGTTTTTCCTCTCTGCATTTTCTCTTGCAGAGGATCTCTAATTGCTTGGACACCTTTGAAGTTCAAGATATGTCATTATCACTCACTGGCATAAAATGCGACAGAAAATCCTGCATTTAAAACCCCAAATGTTCTAAGTTTGCACTCATCCAAAGTTCTGCAGTTAATCAAATTAGGAAAGCAGCCAGTAGAACAAAGGTCCATCAGGAATGTTTCAGTTCAAGAGGCATTCTTTTATATCAGCTCTACATCGAGCCACATCTAAATTCTGCAACAAGTGCCAGATTCCAGGACTTTATTTACATCTCAGACAGAAATTTCTGTGTGTGTTTGGGGAGGTTTCATGGCTTTTTCCCTAATTTTTTTTTTTTAAGTATAAATGAAAATATGTTCTGTAAAGCAGATACCTAATTTTGCATTTAAAAAAAATTATTATTATTTTCTGCACTCCCATTTTCACTTCTCACTCTGCTGAAAGTTGTTCCTTTTAGGTTCAGCACTAAGGAGAAGGGGGTGCCTCCCATCCCAGGGCACAACTCATTCCACACTCTCTGGAAATTGGGAGACATCAGTCCCTGGGTGATGCGCTTCACACTTTCAAGGTTCTCTCTGCGAGCAGAGAAACACAATTTTAAACCCCCAAACCTTTAAATTCCTGCGTGCAGCTCTGCTCCAGAGACATTTACGGTGGCAAATCCCAGATTTCAGGGCTGGGGTTCCGCAGGCTCCCGACATCCCACGGAGCCCGAAACGTGCAGACGGGGCCGGGAAAGCCGTGAGCGCTCCGGGTGTTATTTCCCAGCAATAGTGTGAGCTCCAATCTGATGTGTGCGTGTCGTGGCACAGAATCACAGCAGAAAACCCCCAAATTAACCTGTTTATTGAGGCACCTGCTGCTGGGTGAAGAGGCCTCGGGAATTGCCTGACTTTTTATGCAAAATTCGCTCTTCTGGCCCTTTGATCCTCGTGGTTCAGTGCCAGGCTCTCGCTCTCGTTCACCTTCTTTGGTTTCTCAGGATTTCTTTCTGGATTAAATCAAAGAGATGCAAAGCGCCCCCAGCCCCGAGCGCTGCGGGCAGCGGGAACAGCGGCACAGATCCTGCGGGAGCAGGGCTGGGAGGCTCTGCCGTTCCCAAAACTCCCGGGAAATGCAGGTTTTCTGTCCATAGGTGGTGCTGCACGAGCCTGGAAAAGGAGCTGCTTTTCCCAGGGCTCTGTGGTGCCCAGCCCTGGGTCTCCGCAGGCATCTCCCTTCCCAGGTCTCCCTTTCCAGATCTCTTCCTTTAGGATCTCCAAAAAACAATGGTCAGAGCCACGCTCAACTGTCTGGGGCTGGGCTTTAGACCTCCCGGAGTTATTTATGATTAAATATAAAGGCACAAAGCAACAGCAGGAGAGTGGGATGGTCATGAGGGTGACACCAAGAGCTCCTCCAGGGAGAAGCTGTGGCTCAGCCGTGTCTCTCCTCTGGTTTGTTTAGGGTCAGGCATTTCAGTTCTCTCTGCAGCTTTGCCCATCATTTTGGGACAAATGTTCAAAGAAATGAGCCTTTTAAAATCTTTTCTCAATGCTTTTTTGGGGGGATAGTGACCAAGGAACAGATACAGTAATGGTGTGTACGATCCCTTTCCAATTTCATGGTTTTTGTTTTCTGTTTTAGCCTTGGAAATGGTAAAATACAGATATTTTCTTCAGAACCATCCTGCAAAGCAAGAAGGGGTGTAACCAGAGTCCCGGGGTAGATACAGCAGGTTTATGTCAGCAAACATTATAATAATTGTGGAATATACAGTTGCCGTGCTGACAAAAACAAAAAAGTGCTTTCCATCCAAACAAATTCGTTTGATTTATCGTGCTTTATACTTCTGTTGTATTTAAAATTTTCATCCCCCCTTAAACACGCTGCGGCTTTCCAAGAGTGTTGGAGAACTCCAGGGCCGTGGTTCTGGCGTTGGGGGTGACCTCATTATTAATCAGAAAACATCTGGGCAGGGAAAGCTCCGTGTGTGTGTGTGTGTGTGAGGCCGGGGAGCTGGGGCTGGATTAGCAGCCCTTGCACGCACAGGCCACCAGACTTGTGGGTCCTGCTCGGAAAATGCCCTGGTGGCTCCTGGTCTCCAGAGATCACACGAATTTCTGTAGGAACCAGAAGTTAGAGAAGACTTGGACAAGGCAGGACAGGCTTTAAACAGAAAGAAAGCAGGGTTAGATGAGATCAGGAGGAAATTCCTGACTGTGAGGGTGGTGAGGTGCTCAGAGAAGCTCTGGCTGCCCCTGGATGTGTTCCAGGCCAGGTTGGACAGGGCTTGGAGCACCCTGGGACAGTGGGAGTGTCCCTGCCCATGGCAGGGGTGGTTTTAAGGTCCCTTCCAACCCAAACCAGGCTGGGATCCTCTCTCAGCTCCCACCTCGGGCTGGCAGTGCCCCAGGAGCTGCCTGCAGAGCCAGGGCAGCTGCTGATGCAGTTAATGGAGAGAACTCCCGTCCACCCCTCAGCAACCCCGTGATGGCACAGGGCTCATTCCGGCATTCTTAGAGCGTCTCTCCCAAAGCACGAACGTTTTTTCTTTGTTTTCAGTTGCTCAGGTTGACAGATCCCGCAGATGTATTAAACTTTCATGTTGCATTTTCAGCAGAGACCCCACAATTTGCTCAGTACACATCAGGAGAGAAGATATGTAATAAAAATCAGACAAGTGTACTTATTTGCCAGAATACAGACGCTACCCTACCATTATGCTTTTTACATTTAACAGTATAAACAACAATTTAGTTTGCCCTTAATGTCCTAAACATGCTTAGATCCATCACGGTCAAAATTGAAGGGCAAGGCAAAAGGACAAAGAGAAAAGATGTTAAACGTTCCGCGGAAATAACCCAAAATACACTTCTAACAGCACAAGCACATTGTTAAAAAATGAACGAGTAATAGCCCAGGAAAGGGTGTGTATTTATGGTGTCACAGAGCGTGGAAACAAAGCCAGGCTGTTTCTGATGCTGTTTACCCAGCAATGGAGAAAGATCTCTGTGCACTGCGGGGTTTTCCCCCTGTTTATCCAAGGAGAGGAGAAACACCCTGTGCTCACCTGGAGCAGGGGAAGCCCTGGAGGGGCCCACGGGTCCCTCTGCTGCTGGGGCAGCTGGCAGGAGAGGGTTGGGACCTTTTCTGAGCCACATTGCAGGTTTACACTCAGAAGTAGGAACTCTCAAAAGAAAACTTTGATTTTTCCCTCTGCAGGTGAAGGTTTTTCCATGCAGAGAAATAATTTCAGAACAAGGCAGTGGATGAGCTTAAAGCAGATTTTGTTCAGCATAAAGGAAGTTTTGCTCGGCCAGTGCTTGTGTCAGCAAGAGCGAGGGGACAATGTCCATGCCAGAATGATTAATCTGAATTCACACCTGTATTTGAGCATTCATGAAATTCCAGAATGGTTTGGCTCAGAAGGGACCTTAAAACTCACAAAATTCCACCTTGGGACACCTTCCCCAGACCAGATCGTTGAGATCTCCATCCAACCTGGCCGTGGGCACTGCCAGGGATGGGGAGTGCTCGTAAGGAATCATCATGATTTAGACAAATACCTGAAATATTTAAGCATTAGGCTAAAAGTGAATGATTATTGTGAATTCAGACCTGTGCTGGAGCAGTGATGAAATTCCAGAATGATTTGGCTCTCAAGGGGCCTTAAAACCCACCAAGTTCCACCTTGGGACACCTTTCATAGACCAGGTCCAGGGATGGGGAGTGTTCATAAGGAACTGTCTGATTTAGACAAATACCTGAAATAATTATGAATTAGGCGAAAAGTTAATTTTTTTTTGTATAATATGTTTTGTTTCAAAGTAATTCAGCAATGCTTCTCTATTTTATATTATTATGAAACCTGAAGTCCAAACGTGTGACCCATCTTCTCTGACATGTAAACAAAAGTTCCTTAGACTGCAAATATTTCACTCTCTTGTCTCAGCTCTGAAGGCTGATGGGCTGCATTGAGGTGGAACAGCCATTTTGCCCATTTCTGAGGGATCAAATTATGTTAATGATGGCAGCAAAAATGTTTTCTCCTACCTTTATAGACAGATTTTACTATAATGCAGAACTATGAGTATATTTGGTAGTATTTTTTCATAAAAGGTTTGAACTTTGTATAGTCAACCTATCAAAAATGTATAAAAAAAAAAACCCTGCATCATTTTTTTTTTCCCTGGGAAGTGGAGCAGTTAATATTCAACATGAAATGTCTAATCTTTAAATACATTATAATCTAACTGCTTAGGATAATTTTTGCTTTAATACCTTAAGAGTCTGCAAAGCCTGAAGGATGGGATTATTAAAATGGAATTTTAATGTCAAAATTATCAGAGAAGAGAACATATTGCTAGTGTTCATGAAAAAAAAATGTATTCAATTTCTGTTTGATTTGTTCAAATAAGAGATGAGAATATATTTGATTATGGCTGGTAAGGATTCGGGGAGTTGATCAGATGACTGCAGGTCATTGCAACCTGAGTGCTGTCAGCTGGGGGGATTAGCACATCTGGGAGACTGAAAAATGTGCTGCCACAAACATACCTGGGCTTGGCTTGCAGCTTCCACGGACAGAGTCGGGGTTAAAAACCTCGTGGTTCTCGTGGAGAACGTTCCCAACTGCCCAAGCATTAAATGTGAAGGAAACAATCTTAGTCTGTTTTACAGGTAGAGATAAAAATCTCTGTCTTGCTCATAGTTTGTGTTTTGAGTTTTCCTCTCTGGCTGGCAGGGGTATTGGGCTGGTGCCCAAGAGGAAAATCACAGAGTTCCAAACCACAATCCCAATGGAATGTTTGGGTTGGAATGGACCTTTAAGATCCCATAAAGGGCAGGGACACCTCCCGCTGTCCCAGGCTGCTCCAAGCCCCGTCCAGCCTGGCCTTGGACACTGCCAGGGATCCAGGGGCAGCCACAGCTTCTCTGGGCACCCTGTGCCAGGGCCTCCCCACCCTCCCAGCCAGGAATTCCTGCCCAATATCCACTTTAAATTACTCTCTTTCAGCTGGAACTGTTTCCCCTTGTGCTGTCCCTCCAGGCTCCTCACAGCCGTGATCATCCAGCTTCAGACGTTCCAGATCACGTGAAAAACGAGCTCTGAAAGGTAATAGAAATTATTAAAATTCCCACCAGCTTTCCAACCTGTCTTTCCCAAATTCCTAAATAATCTTGGCACCCAGCACTTTTCTGTCACCGTTGTCCTACTGACAGCAAATCTTTTATTGAAATTTAGTTTCTCAGAAAAGTCATTTGCTTCCCAAAACATGAACCTGAAGTTCAGCATAGTTCGGTCAGTTGTTTTTTTGCAGAAAACCATGTAAATTTTCCACAGATGGCCAGAAAACATGTGAACTTCATGATTTTAGCTGTTGCATGATTTCCAACTCAAATAATTCCATGCAAACCAGGAGGTTGCAGCTCCAATAAATAATAAGTTCTTCAATAAATGCGTGTCCAGGGCCTGCCAAGAAGTCACCTAAAAGGGATTTAACGCAAGGATAAGAGGGAAGGATTCCTGTTGTGTAAATGCAGGTGAAAGGACTTCAGGTCTAGATGCTTAAATCAGGCTTGGAAACCTTTTTTTTTGGTGACTTCCTCCTTTTTGGGAGATGTGACATCGTTTGTCTGGAATTAGGGTAATATTGCATAAGCTAACGAGGTAAAAATTACGGTTAAAAAGTCGCCTGCTGTGTTCACAGGCTTCTCCTGTGATAAACTGTCTGCTGTGGATGCAAATTTGGCATGTTGGAAAAGGGGGAAGAGCAGGAAATTCAGGATTTGCCTGCAGGGAAACAGCCCAGGGAAAATGGAAACAGCCCAGGTTGGAAACACCAACAAGAGGAAGGTGCTGCCATGGCGGGTTTGTTTTTCTCTCAACAATCCAACGGAACAAGTGCTTCAGAGAGAGACTGAGAGGTGATTTCACAGCTATTAATTAAGATATCAAAGTAACGCCCAGATTCATAAATCCTCATCTATTTGCATGAATGGTTGTGCAGTTTTTACTTCCAGAAGAACACTCGGAGGGATTGACCATCCTACAGCCAGTACAGTTATTTGTACAATTATTGTACAAATAATTTTCTCCTTTCTTTCTTTTTTCCTATTTGCAAAAGCTGATTTTTCTGCTCATAAAGTAATTTATTTCTTTTTTCCCCTAAAGAATTTACATCATGAATAATACACCTAGGTCACCTGTCCAACCATTTTATTTTTTTTTTACATTGGTAAGGATTTATTTGTACAAGGAGACAATCTATCTCACAATGAATAGTTGAACATTGTAATAGAACAAAAAAAAATATACAAATAACCCAGAGGTTGCAATATGTTTGTATAAAGTATTCAAACAATTTCAAATAACAACCGAACTTGTAAAAATCAACATCTGTTCATGGATTATTCATGAATCAAAATGGTGAAATTCCTTCAATAAAAATAGTCTTCAATGAATGGTTTTTGCTGGTTGCTGAGAAAATGATGTTCCTGCAACTGAAATCTCAGCTTCAGGACTCTCCTGCAGTTCAGACTCGTTAACACCAAAATTATCCTTTACGATACAAATTGCTGCGACAGGGAAACGAATGTGAAATTCCAATTAAAAAAAGTGACAGGATAACGCTGAACTGTCCAAATTTAGGCGAACGCGTGAGGGTTTTTCCACAAAATTCCCAAAATTTTGGGAGTGCATCTGTGTTTCTCAGCTCGTGCAGGAGCATTCTCCCTGTTGCAATACAAACTTTCCTTGCTGCTTTAACAGATCCCTCCAGTGATGACTTCACACATGAGGATTTAAAACTATTAATAGTAACCACGCCAAGAAATCAAGAGTTGTTCAGACCTAAAAGTGGAATTTTTTTACCCAGCTGAGGGAGAGGTTGGAAGGTACCCCGTGGTTTGACAGGCTGACACAGAAAACACAGTAGGTATCGTTTTCAGAACAATGCACATTTTTAATTTATGAATGTTCTTTTATAAACTTGTATATACAGTCACTCTTTTTTGCTTTTTTTTTTCCTCCAGTGCTACATAATTATAACTTGCAAAATGTAAATATTTATGAATTCACAGGATGTTCGCTGGAAGAGAAGAATGTTATACTTGCAGATTTTTCTTGTACTTGCAGGATTCACATAATATTATTTGCCATCATGATGTACTGAAAAATGCAAAAAAATATAATATTCTACATTTGACTTTTTCTGAAAAATACCATCTGGTGTTATTTTTTTTAGAGTTGGAGATTAGCTCTGTAATTGCTTATAGTTAGAGATAGACATTACTACATTTATTGACAATTTCATTCTCCACAATAATCTTACATTTAAATAGTGACTTTATTCCTGAAGGATGCCAAAGTGATTAAACTGATATTCAAACTCTCTGGATCGCATCGCCCACCGCTGAACCGCAGCCGTCTCTGGGGTGAGATATTGCAGCTGTTTAATGGCGCCGCAGAACAGCTTTGGAGATCAAGAATCCCAACGAAAACGGGGACATTGAGGTAGGCAAAATAATTATCCAAATTGGTGCCTGGCCAGGGTGTCAGTGCTTGGAAAAGTTGTATTGGATCCTAAATATCCAAAATTACTAAGGGCCTTGGTAGCTGCTCCTGTCAGAGAGGGCATTGCCCGAGTGCGGCCCAGCACTGCTCAGGAGGGATTGTGGCAAATTTATGTGGAGTTACCTGGGTTTTTCATCACCGTGTGGATATCAAATATCAACTCCTCTGGCTTTTATAACATCTATGACTGATCAAATTCTTATTCAAAGCTTTTTATTCAAAGCTTTTTGTGAAGCCCTCTCTGTGTAGGATTCCACTGTGGTGTCTGTGCAGGCTGGGAGGCTGGAAGTGCATCCAAGTCGCTGTCAGATGAGTTTGATTAGGAAAACGGACCTTGGAATGTTTGATCTGAATTTCATCATGCTTCAGATGTGTGTGGGACAGCAGCTGAACTCACGTGAAGGACACGAAGATCGCTGTCAATGTCTTTGCTCTGTTGGCCACCTCAGCTTTCCCAATTTTCAGTGGTTGTGATGTTCTTACTCCTCACACCACCTTCCTGCCCTGGGCTGGCTGTTCCTAGCTCAGTCAGGGTATCCAAACCGGGCAAATATTTCAGGAAATATTTCCTCCACGGAGTTCTGCTAAAAGTGCTGCTGCTGTGAGACTTCCGTCGTGCTCCTGCTGCTCGTGAGCGGGCCTGGCAACGCGAGCTGTCAGCCTGGGTGTGACAATACAGCTCGAGCACATTGTGCACTGAGAGAAAACACTCGGCAGAGTTACAGCCAAGCAGCTCCTGGGGAAGTTCTCTCCTCCTCCTCC
>VYZT01013179.1:0-23290 GCA_013400735.1 Pomatostomus ruficeps | reverse complement strand
TGTCTAAATTTCATGTTTCAAGGGAACTTACGGTGTTAAGGAACTTCTGTAATAGGAAACTTTACTGTGAGGCCATCAAGCTGCCCCAGGGAGGTACACATAACTTCATTTCTCTGTGTGTTTGAACCGCAGTAGATGCCTGTTTGCTTTAAACATGCCTAACGCTCTGGTACTAACACACAAAACAGTCTGATGTGGCATATTCATCCAAAAATGGGAGCAGACTGATCCATGTTTAAGGACATACAGCTTTTCATTCTCACCCTTAAATACCAGCAAGAAAGGTTTGCTATCACAATAGTTGTTGAAGCTGATGTACGCTATGGTGTTTTTATTAATAAAATGTTATTTATGAAATAGGTTCCTCTGACTGAATTTTGACAGTTTTGAAGTTCCAGTTACCCAGATATCCTAAATTCTCCAGAGCTTCTCACTCTGTCCTCATTTCTAAATGTCAAGATGAATTTCTCATTAAAAAGTTACTGTCTCATCAGCCAGAAAATATTTTCATCCTATGGTAAAGCATATAAAGGATATAAAGCACCTGAATGTTTGGTATGTTTATCCACGGGCTCTGTTTGGATGTTGACACCAGGCACGGCAGGATTCCTCAAGTCCTCCCCTCCGGGTGTCACCTCCTGATAAGAAATGTGCTGCGGGGGGAGATAGCCAGAGTTCTGCTAGCAGCAAACATGAGGGAATTGTTATAGAAAAGGAGGTGTGGAAGGTTCCTCCCAGATCAACTCCCGTGATTGAGTGGGATCCGCTGAAAGATTAAACATTGCAAATTCGGCTAGATTTTTTTTCCTTTCTCTTTGAGGATTCTTTCAGTAAATGTGGACAGTAGGAAGGGTTGATCCTGCTTTAATAACAGGTCAATAATGTTTCTTCCATATCTACTGCTCAGTCTCTTCCCCAAGTACAAAGTGTTCATTGCGCTCTCCGTTGGCGAGAGTCATTGGCCGGAACACGAGCGACATGGGAAGCACCGATTCCCTTCAGCAGCTGCCGCTCTCTTATCTCAGCCGTTTAGACCAGCTGGAGTGCCCCAGCACTGATCCCTGGTCTGTGACATGATCTCAGCAGTGCCGTGACCCTGGCCCTGTTCTCTGTGTGCTGACTCCTGCTGCTATCAGTGATCACGTCCTGCAGCAAATTAAACAATCACAGGATCCCCAATCCTCAAAACTCTTGCTATCAGTACTTCTCTTTTTTAATTTTCTGTTCAGCTTCCTTACTACACTTGTAGCAGGAGAATCCCCTAAGTTCACAGCTGATTTGTGTAAACAGGAAGTTCCCCTCTTGGGAAATTAGTTCCTTATTTCATGTATGCCCTTTTTTTCACAAACAGATCCAGATGTGGACAGGCAAATAACAGCAACTTATTTCTAAGTTGTTGTGGTGAATACAAATGAAAACAATACTTTTACCTGCTCCTTCCTTTCATGTTTTCGTGTCCAGGATGCATACATGACGTTCTGTTGCTAACAAGTGCCTAGAAAACAAATAAAAATAGCATTTCACAAGACAAGATTTCCCTCCTGCCCAGAGGCCAGGGCCAATGAAGCTTTGGGTGTGCACGTAACTCCTAAGCATAATGCAACAGGCAAGCCAATGTCACACACAGTGAAACAGTGGTTATACTCCCAAAAGGACCACAAAGCTTGTCAAACACGAAAAGACTTGAAATTCCCTTTTATTCTGGTGTGGTTTTCCCTCCTAAAACTTAACTGGTATTTTAGTTTTATCACTTTTGGCTGACAAGGCCAGTAACTCCACATAAAAAATAAAAATTTATTTCCTCTCAAAAATGACAGACTGGTTTAACTTTTTATAATTGTAGTGACTTTATCTTATAATGACTATGAGCATTCATGGTTTCTCAATAAGTTCACATTTATTCTGAAAAAAAGGTAAATATACAAGAAAAAGAAAGTCTACCATCAATATGGAGGCAGAAAGAATCCAGCTGGTGTCTGTGCCAGGCTCATGCTGCCATGTTTACAGAAGTGCAAGAAACATCAGTAAATTACAAGCAGCACATCTGTACTGTGCTTTTGATTAAAGTGAGATCATGGCTCCAAAATTAGAGTGGCTGAGAGCATACACTGCCTCTTTTCACAAAACAGAAAGCAAAAATGACTTTGTCTCTTGTCTGGTATCTTCTGGCAAATAGGGATTCCGTTAGAGATAAACGCCGGGGTTTTTCAGAGCTAGCACAGAACATCCATTGGTTTTTTCTTTCCAGAACAATGGAACTACAGACAGCAGTCCCTCTCCATTCCTCTCCCACGCTGTCAGTGCAAACCTGCCTGCGGGGATGTAGGCTCAGCTGTACTTCTACTCCACCTTAACACACACCCTGCAGGTTCCACGACTGGCACTGCCAAGGGAAATCCTGTCACCCTGCAGTACTTGCATACTCTGTCACACATTATTTTGAAGGCCAAATGGCTTTGGACTACAGGTATTTAAGTTATTTGGAGGTGGAGAATGAGAAAAACTTTCCTAAGCTTTTTCTTTGACCAGCAAGCAGGCAAAATATTTTCCCAAAGGACTGTTTCTGATGCAGTCTGACAGTCATTCTGACACCCCTGCCTCCGAGTCGCCACAAGGTCCGTGTAGAACATCACACTATTGCATTTCCAGAATATACTCTCCCTCCTGTGCACACAAGTCAGCCAAAGAATGGCGTGGTCTGTGATAACTGCTAGCAATGCTTCGTCCTCCAGCATTATTCTTTAAACACTAGATGGTGCTCCTTTCCTCTCCCACATTCACCATTTGTGTTCCCCTCTCGGAACGGACAGAAGAGACCCGCTGTGAATAAGCAGGGAAGTTCAGCTACAGTTTCGGGTTCAGCAGGAAAGATTTTAACTTCGGTTAACTGTCTCATCTAACACCAGCTGAGTATATGACATTAATACATTGGGTTTACTTGTTTTAGCTGTTGTCGCACAGCATTTCATCAAGAACTCTTCCCGATGAAAAAACAATTACACAATTGTATCAGTGAATGGCAGCACTGATTGCTAGCTGGACATTTGTGATCTGACCTGTGAAGATGTCCAGGCAAGTTGGTAGCCATGTAGAGGAGAAGGAGTCAAACTAGACCCCTTATGAATAGAAAAGCAGGAACTACTTAACTGTGGCAAGGAGCTGAGCAATCCTTGTGCACGATGCCTGTCAGCATCCATGTGGATCCCCACCGGCCAGAGAACTGCTGCAGGGCTTGCCAGGAATGCTGAAGAGGAAAACCACAATTTTGAGTAGAGATTAAATGTTTAATGGGTAAGAGATATAACCGAAGATAATGACACGATTAATAAAATGCTATTATTTCAGCTGCTTACAGTATAACTTATTTCCATTTAATAGACTTCTTTCTTCATATTATTACATAAATGGATATACTTCCATGTCATACTTCATTCTTTGGAGATCCAAATAGATACATATAATGGGGACTTACAGAAGTGCTCAGTAAAAAGAAAGACTCTGTGATCACCTGGATTCACACCTGATTACAAATAGCAGTTACCCAGCCCATTAGTGTGTTACGTTATTCTTACTTTCAGCACAACATTTCAGAGGCCCAGCCAGTTTTCTCACCTGTCAATCACACTGTGGCCTTTTTCCTGACTTTCCAACTCATTTCTTAGTACACTGTATCCTGGCTGACACCTGTCCAGTGTAGGAACTTGCAGCCATGAAACTGCCTTTCTTCAGTAGCTCCCGAACTTCCTTCTCTCCGTGTACGGCAGCTGGGGATCACTTCCCTCCCTCCATTTAAACTGTAAGAGAAACCTCCTCAAAGACAGAACAGCTCATAGCTCAGGCTTGGTGCTGATGTCAGACGATTGCAGGCATGGGCATATTGAGAAACCTTCACTGGCTCATTCCAGTTGTTTTTCCCAGGAACTGCAGGCAGTTACAAGCCCAGGCAATGTGTGTGCCTCAGTGGATGGTTCTGGATTCGCTTATTCCCACAGTTTACACACAAGCCCCAGTGCCACCAGTACCCACTGTTGTAATTCTTATCTAGGCATGCTCGTCTGGTTTCTTACCATTTTATCTTCATTTTGAATGTCCATCTCGCAGAAAGCTCGGATTCCTCTCCCCGGTCTTTACGTATTTAACTGAGGCTTCAAGCTGCAGTGGCAAGTTCAGTGGAATCCACACATGGAAGGGATGTTGCAGGTGAGAAATCCATTCCCTCCAGTTTCCATCTCGCACCAATGGGAAAGCAGCAGATAATGATGGAGAGCAAATCATTGCAGTGTTTGAATTTCAGTGGGGTGAATTCCAGCCAAAATGCTTTGGACAGGAACTTTTTTGTTGGTGTGGACCATGAACTGCTTAACATACACTAAAACTTACATCGAACAGTCACACCAGCTCTTTGCAAATAAGCTTTCTTCAAATCCTTCTAATTTTTGAATTCTTAACTTTATAACAAGCCCATTCATCGCTTTTCAAGAAATAAATCAAATATTCTAGTAAAGGGTAATTGTGTTTTTCGAAGCTGAATGGGATCAAAAAACCCTACAGATGGTTAACTGAAAGACACTTATGTAGTTTTAAAAAAAGAAAAAAGCTATAACAGATATAATCTGAACTAAAAATAGAGAGATTTAGCCAGACTATTTGGTCTAGAATCCAGGCTACATTTGTCACATGAAAATTATTTTGCAGGAAATCTCTATTGCTATTTGTTTCCGCTCAAGACAAACATTACCAGAGCAGCTTTTCCTGTGGTTTTCTGTTTTGGAGCTCCTGGCTTTGGCTTTGCAGAAAGACAGGAAGCACATGGACAACTAAGGAAACACAGATTCAAGAGTAAGTCACAACATTTCAATCCGGAGCCAAACTAACCCCAAGCCGTGTCCAGCTGAGGCAGATAGTGAGTAGTGGTGTTACCTAAGAAAAGGTGAGGAGATTATCCCATCCTATCTAGACAACTGCTCTCCTGGATCCAGTGCTACTGTGTTGGGGAAGCTGGAATAGGGAAACCGTATAGATATGATTACCTGGCAAAAACTGTAAGTGAGATTGAAATGAAGACAAGCTTTGAGTTACCCAACCCCAGTGACTGAACAACTGGAGAACAATGGTACAGCCGGCTGGAGGTAATCCCCATTTGATTGAACAATGCCCTCGGCTTGCAAACAGGTCCAAGGGTCAGAAAAGACCCTTGCAAACCCATCAGAGGGTCCAAAAAGCAACTTTTACAGTTTAAAGTGTAATGCCATAGGCTAATGCAATGATTCTTCTAGGCTGTAGGCAAATGTTGTAAGATTTGTAGCTTCTTCTAGATTGGTCAATGGAAATCAGAATATTCAACACAGAAGATGATTTATTGTATTGTAAACGCTCATTCTGGTCATTCTACACTGCTCTCTTCATTCCGTTCTGCTCTGCTCTTTCCATTCTGCACTACTCTCTTCCTTCTCTGCTCTGGTCTGCCTGGAGCTGTGTCCTGCAGCTCCTCGTAAGCCTTTCTCTCCCCACGCCTCCTGCAATAAACCTCATGTTCTAAAACCCAAACAGAGATCTCCGTTTGTCCTGACCGACTGTCCACCGACCCCACCTATGGACACCGCGAATCCCGCATTACTGGAATTGTACATGGCAAAGCTGCAGCTGTGGGTGTCAGAAAGCCCTGTGGGCGTGTGGTCAGCGTGAGGATCTTCCCCAGCTTTCCCCAGCAGCACTGCACTCCACTGCCCCTGGGGTACTGAGCACTCTTCGCAGAGGTGAGGGATGGATGCCCTACCCAAAGCAATGATCAGCTCCAGCAATCACTTTTGTTTGGAATCTTCTGAGGCCTCCGCTGAGATAACCTCGGGCATTTACCAGAACAGCTACCCAGGCACAAGACTGCTGTGCACGGACATAAGCCAGGTGTTTCCTGCATGCCACACGGACCCACTGCAGGGAAGAAGTGTCTCAGGTAATGGATTCTGCAAAGGAAAGGAGAGAGGGCTGACAGAAGGGTGCTGGGAGAGGGCTGAGGGAAAAACTGACAGTAAGGAAAGGGTGATGAGGACAACCAAGCTGCCTTATTTACCGTCCGAGCAGTCAGTGTCAGCCCAGGCTCTTCAGTCCCGAGTGAGCCCCAGCTCCTGAAGGAGTGGTGGACGCACCTCGGGATGTGGGCAGATCTTTGGCTACTCTGGCGGCGAGGGGATCAGGAGCCAGGAGTCACCGGTGAAGGATGAACCTGCAGCATGCCCTGAACCCCCAGCCTGACACGAGCAGAGTCAGCTCTGGCCAGTTCTGTACCGGGTTTGGGCAGGGTCATTGGGCACCTGAACACAGCGCTGGGCTGCTCTGGCTGTGCTGCTGGCACAGAGGTGCCCTCAGCACCACGGCTCCCTGGCAGGACTGCACACCAAGGGGTGGTTCCATTGTTGGCATTTCCCTGGTCAGACATCCTCAAGGTACCGTTACACATTTGCCGTTACAGCTGAATGAACAACCTTAAGTAAAAGAAGATCAGAATAACCCCCCCAAAAGACCATTTTTGGGGACAAACTTATTTAAAGTGATTACATTTAATTACACTAATCTTAAAGCAGACAAAATGATAGTACTTAGAGTGGAATAACTTTTTTAACCAAGAAAAGACTCTTTCTCATAGTGTCTAGACACTCTCCTGGGCTTTTTGGTAGACTCTGCATAGAACCTTTACATCTTGTTCCTAGTTCAGTGATGGACAAAATACAACCCTTCAGAATAAAAACCTCTGCAACCACACACTCATGAAAAAAATAGTTGGTGACACAGCAGTTTGGGCTCATCTTCCATAATCCATCTAAAATTTTGACCAAAATATCTCATATCTTCCTGTGAACTTTGGAAAAGCTCTATTTAAAAAATCTACTAGTGCTCTGCGCTTTTGCATTTCAACTGGATTGAAGACAGAAATACAACGAAGAGGAACTTCTGTCCTCCAGATCCCAAAGCAGAGGGAGTATTCCAGAAGCACACGTAGCTATTTCCATTCTGTTCATTTGCTTTCACTGACCATGTGCATTCAAAGAAGCATCAGGCCAAAATTCCATTCTCAGTGGTACTAGCATTTGAATACAATTTCTTTTGGTTTAAACAAATTCTTTCTGGCAGCTCATTATGCTCATAGATAAAAGATGCAAACCAGTGAAATCATAAGTCCCTGCTATGCATCACAGACAATTATAAATCAAAGCTGACAACAAACCCCCAAACTTCTATTGTGAGCTAACAAAAATCATTAAAGAAAGGATATCAATTGTTCATGAGTTCAAAAAAAGAAAAAAAAAGATAAAACAGGCAGCCAGCAACACTACTCCAGTGTCACAGTCAGTAGAAACCTTAAAAAGAAGGATGGTGTTAAATAGAAAGCAAATCCCATTCACAAAAATGAAATCACATATGAATCTTGATCTAAAATTATTGTCATGATTGTCTTTTCCTCCTGCCCCTAAAATGGATTTCTAAGATTAAAAAATTTAGAAATTGGCTGCCTCAGCAGTCGTGGAGGTGATAGAAGGTCCAACTTGGGGGCAGAATAAATCCTTAGATGACCAGGGAAGTGACCTTGACTCTCTTTCCTTTGGCACACCCTTCATTTTCCCCCTTTCTAGTGAAATATAGTAAGAATTAAAGGCCACGAAGAATCACATTTGTAGATGATTGGATCAGACAGCAATTAAATAATTCCACCTGCTTTATATCTCAGGTCAATAGGATAAGGAAAGGTAGGAGGCTGTGTAGGGTTCCAGACTGAGGTCACTGAATCAAGCTTCCTGGGTTCCAGCAGCCCTCTTAACTGCCTCAGTTTCATTTTGCTAAGTCCAAGTCCTCACACAAAGGCTCTTCTCACACAAAGGCTCCGTTTCCCTGCGCTGTTACTCTCCAGGTGAACACCACAGAGGAACTGCGGCAACACTGGGTGTTCCCCCCGGCCTCTGCTGAAGATACGGAAAAGGATGAGCCTTCGAAGGACACACTGATATTTTCAAAGGGTTATAAACCTCAGGTTCCTTCCCCGAAGGAGTTTGGTCAGATATTTGCTCTGGCTTTACCAGAATTTGGTTTGTCAAATGCTTACTCACAATGCCGAGGGCAGTGCCATTAGGGGGAAGCTGCAGCTCTCTGTGCACACAACGTCCTCAGCTCGGGCAAGCGAATGAGAGGGAACATCACATCAGCTGAGCTCTGAGCAGTTTTACAGCAATAGAAACAGAGTGGGAACTCCGATGCCTGCGTTCTTTCTGAGAACCCCAATGTTCTTTGTTTAGAGTAGTTAAGCACAGACTTGCAAACAAAATGTGTCAGGTACATATGAAATGGCTAAGGAAGGTTTTTTTGCGTTTTCCAGTAGTCTCAGATGAGCTATTCATGCTTGAATAAGCTCTTCAAAATCAAAGGGACATACTAGAGATAATTACCAGTTCACAATTCCCTTATCTGTCACACAAAGTTTTGATGTTTTCTTCCATTTTATGCACTGTCTCATAAAGAAGGAGACGGTAAAAATATTTGCAGTCAATCTGTTTTCCATCTCTGCCTGCATATTAGTATTTCTTCAGAAACAGAATAATTTATTATCTGCAGGTTTTGGGTTTTTGTTTATGCATTCTATGCTTGAATAAAGCAAAATATTATTTAAGGATCTGATCTGCTGTCTGCTGGAGTGAGTAGGAGGTTTCCTGTGGAGATCCAGCCCCCAAGGAGATCTGCCTACTACAGAATTATCACAGTGCGAAAAAAATCTCCTCTAAGCAAATCAGGCCGAGCTTACGGCATTAATAACCCACTGTTTAACTTGGTGAATTTCTTGGAATGAAAATACCTCAGAACACATTAACATCTCTGGACACCAATTATTCCCTCTGCCTTTTCAGTTAGAGGAGATAACTGGAAATGGAAAAAGTACTGAGAATTACTCCCGTGGGACTAATTGCACTGGGAATATCTGCATGCAAATTCCACAGAAAGCCAAAGTTTAAAGATGTGCAGTAAGAGGGATTTGTGAATGCAATTTCTAGTGCTGTCATTATGAGGATGTGTGGAATTACAAGAGGGAATTTTTCTATCCTTCCTTATCATATTTGGTTATATCATTAGAAGAACAAGAGTCACTCAAATCACCATAAAAGAAATGAAAAATTTTAAACATATGAAAGACCTCACTGAATTTCCTGCAACTGAATTTATTTCTGTGAATATACACATCAATAAACCTATTTGTTTAGACAGAACAAAAAAAGTATTTCAGTTTCAAAGTTTTTGTAGAGGGAATTCTTTCTGAATCTACAGCTTTTTGTATGAACTTTATTTCTGTATGAAGAAAAACAAACATAATTTTTGGAATGCCTAAAATACTATTTTGGTTAAAATATCAATATTCTTTTTGCTCTCAGGGCCTGCTAGTCCACAGTGACAAAGTGTTCATTGCACCAAAACTGACAAAGCTGAAGGAGAGTTTGGACAACACTGTCAGGCACCTGGAGTGACCCTTGGGGTGTCCTGTGCAGGACTGGGAGCTGGACTTGATGATCCCCATGGGTCCCTTCCTGCTGAGCATGTTCTGTGATTCTCCGAGTCTACAATCAGACGTCTAAGTAGATCATTTCCTTTCAGCCGGGATGGGGGAAATCTGGTGCACATCACTTTATTTCTAAGTGCCACTGAAGTAACCCTGAGTATTAGATTGCTAAAAGAAGGTTCCTCATGATCAGCCTGAATTCCCTATCACTGCTGCCTCTGGGGTGCTGTGAGGAAGAGCCCAAACCCCCGGGGGATGAGAGGCCTGTGAACAAGCTGGGTCTGGTTTCTGGACAGATGAATACCTTCCCAGCCTGAACTGGAAACCATTTCCATCAAGGAAAGAGAGACACCGTGTACCTGCTTTCTCAGAGCTCTGCGTGAGGGACCAGACCAAAGTCTTCAACCATCAGAAGCTACCAATTCCCAGAGGCTGTCGGTGTGCAGAGCTCAGGGCAACCTTCACCCCCGCTGAACTGCCCGGGCCGCGCCTCAGCCCACAGCCCAGAGCTGCCTTGCTCCTGGCAGGCTGCCACCCGCACTGATTTCCGTGGAGAGAAGCTCCAGTTAGAACAGGAGGAGGCTGGCCCGGTGCCCACAGCTCTCTCGAGCAGAGTTGAACCGCTCTGCCCCCCACTTGCAGGCCCATCCGGCCCCCATCTGCCAGTGCAGGGCTGGAGGGCAGGGCACAAACGCTGCCTTGTGCTGCTGCAGGGCCCCCGAGCGCGCTGGCAGCACACGCTGCTGCTGGACCTGCAGGCTGGATGGGACAGGAGCAGGGATTTAGGCAGGAAAACATCTGGCTCTGGGCAGATCCTGACTAAGAGCAGAGGGAAGGACTCCTCCGCAGTGCCACTGCCAAGCAGCCAGGGCTGGCACAGCTGGCTGGTCACTGCTCCTGCCGCCGGGACACAAAGGGCACCGGGGAACTGGAGTTCAGGGTGGGAAATGTCTCACAGACAGGAATGGCAGAAGTTACCGTTAAATAAAGGCACTTTTAGCTGAAATGCTGATGCTCTTTGAGTTCTACCAAGAACAGTCTCTTCCTTTTCCCCACCAAAGAGAATTTGATAGTCCCTCGGTGTCACTAACATCTCTATAAGACACCCAAAACTGCAAAATGAGACAGACAAAAGAGGAGAACATCTGTTCACAGTGTCCTGTACTTCACTCTCAGACACACATCTTCCTAAGGACATGAACAATTATAATTTTATTATCTTTAATGTCTTCCTCATCAAATTTCACTCCATTGTCTGTCCCAGACGAGGTGTATTGGGCAATAACATTATAAACTCTTCTTAATTCTGCTGTTATTTCAGCCCAAACTGATTTACTGGGGATTCTGAGCTGACAAGCATAATATTTCCCATTCCACAACAAAAACTCTACCCTACTTAATATTCTGTTATTTTAGAATATAATCTTAACCTATTCAAGTGTCTAGAATATGAGTTTTTACAGTTTCAGCAAGAAAATCCCTTTTTAATTTTTAATGTGCAGTTCAATTTTCAGGGACTCTTATAAAACATATTTGTATTAATACGCTGTTGAGAAACACAAGACTTTCTCCGTAATTATGTACAGTTTTAAAATCAGCAATTAACCACAGTTTCGTGGTTTTGCTTGCGGCATCACGGATTCTGTATGGTATCCTGTATTTCAGGGATGTCTAAACAGTTAAATGAAGTTGTGGAGTTTGACTTGCTCTGGTGGTGTGGTGCCACCTTGTGAGGTTTCACCATAAGTGCCTCTAACATGTCCAGGGAGATAAAACAGCCCCGGGGAGAAAAGGAAAGGAGACTGTTCCTATGGGACTGCAACAGATTCCACCAGTGACCCTGTTGACAAAGAGGACCATGTGGTTATTGGTTAAAAAAGAGCATTCAGCATTTTAAGATTCCATTAAAAGGGCATGAAGGGCACAAAGAACTGCAGCAAAACCTCAAGCACTTTCCCGAACACAGATCCAATTACAGACATGAGTTAATTCCACTAAAGTCAGCAGTTACTGGAGATTAATGTGGAAGTAATGCAGATCAGATTTTGGCCTGCAGGCTCTTGCAAGTCTTGGCTTACAATATTTCCTTAAAACAACGATCAGTTAAAATAACCGAGTTATTTCTTAGTTTTTGATACTGTTTCATTTACTGTCACAAGCTCTTTTTGTGTCCCCAAGATGCTTTAACTGTAGATAAATGGGAGATCACACACACAGCTCTTTTGATAGAGGCTTTAGGTAACAGTTTTCATTTTTCTTTGTCCAGTTTTGAAGGAATGTAGTAATACCTGTTCATATTTAACATTTTCCTGCAATTTAAAATGCATATTCTCTTGCTTTTGGGCCAAATCCAAAACTGTTTGAAATCTAAATCTTTTACTGTTCCAGTTTCTTTCCAAATGGCCTGATAGTTCTTTCGGAGTAAGGCTGGCTGAAGGAACACTTGCTAGAGGATCTGTTAGATTGTGCCAGCAATACAATTGCCAAAAGCCAGCTGGTTTGGTACCTCCTGGCACGACTAAATCTGCATCACACTGAACTCCTACTCACTCGAGGGTCTTGCTGAAAGGAAACTTTCTGTCACACGATGTCCAACTACAGGCAGCTAAGAGAGTGCAAACACTAAGCTCTCCAAGCCCCGTCCCTTCCCGCTGCCAGCAGGAGCTGTCAGTACTCACCCAGCCCAGGTAGCGCTGACGTGTTTAGGGCACGGATCTCCAGCGCCAGGGACACGCGGTGCTGCTCCGGTTCTGTGCTGGGACACGAGCAAAGGCAAAACAAGGGAGGGAGTTAGGACAGCTGCACACATTGCATCTACAGGATCCTGCAAGAACCCTTCTCTAGGCACAGGGAGATTTCCTCACAGGGCGCTCCTAAGCCCTTTGTCTCTTTGTTTCTCAGCTCAGGTGGGTCACTCCAAGCTCACACATCTGGCTGCAAGCTGCAGCTCTTCAGCTGCTTTGGGACATTCAGGTCAGGGAGCACCCAGGAGAGCAACACAGCTGTTGTCCTGAGTTTTGCAGTTTTTCAATGTTTCTCTTTGCTGTAATACTTTCTCACGCATGCTGTTGTAAACATGGCCATGTTTTGCTAACTATCCATGGTTTTGCTAACTGTCTTTGTTGTTTTCATTCCATTCTCCTAGGCGGAGACATGTGATGGATTTGTCTTTGACCAGTGTGATTGAGAGGTGGTAATTTCTACCTCCAATCCACGGTGATTTCTAAGAACATATAAATAAAAGTCAGAGGGTTCTGCCCTCTCCTTTTGCCCTCTCTCTTTAGCCTCTCCTTTTGCTCGCTCATTTGGCTCTCTCTTTTGGCTCTCCTTTTTAGCTCCTCGGCCTGGTTCGGGTACGTGTGTTTGTGTCCGTACAGTACAAGAGACATCACACACAGCGAGCACACGCCAAGGCAACCAAGCTCTTCCTCAGGCAGGGGACTGGGATGCAACCAAGGAATGACACACAGTGCCAGGAAAACAGGAGTTTTCGCTAATAGCCATCTTAAAACACTGAAGAACGTTGCTTTCAAAAGGAACTGACCTATGCCATCAGCACCAGGTCCTTTTTGTCTGGATAATCTGATCCGGAATCTTGCAGCCTGGTATTCCACAATACATCCTAATCACATCCTCCTGCACACCTCACAAGGCTCCCAAGAGCAAAAATCTCTCTTGAAATAGATTTAAAAAAATTAGGCTGATACTTCAATTAATAGGAAGTAATTTTAACATAATCTCTCTTAATGCCAATGTCTTGCAAATAGTTTGAATCAGCCAATACCTCTAACTTAATCTCCTCAAAATGAAAAAGAGAGTAAAAATCTCTTTTTACTCAATCCAAACTGAATATTAGGATTGATTTATGTTAATTTTAACTCAGGTAAGAGAATTCAGGTTTTAATTCCTTTATCTAAACAGAAGTCAGTAGGAGGAAGCATTAGAATGCTATAAACATCACTGAACATGATCGCTCTAAAACATATATTAAAAATAAATGTTATTACTGGGAGCTGGGATGAGGCCGACTAGGCCAAGGAGCCAAAAGGAGAGCCAAATGAAAGACCACACAGAGAGAGCAAACAGAGAGGGCAAAAAGAGAGAGAGGGCAGAACCTTCTGCCTTTATTTATATGTTTTTACAAATCACCGTGGATTGGAGGTAGAAATCACCACCTCTCCATTCCATTGGTCAAAGCATCAATCTATCATATTTCTCCGCCCAAGATAATAGAATGATAACAACAAAGCCGGTTAACAAAACATAGATAGTTGTTAAGAAACCATGGCCATGTTTACAGCAGAATGTGTGAGAAAGTATTACAGAAAGAGAAACACTGAGAAACTGCAAAACTCAAAACAACAATTACTGACATACAAGTGTCATTTTCACTGTGCAATCTTAGACTAGTCTGCCCTGTATACCTTGAATATCCAGAATTTCCATTGAAACTTTTATTGTACACCCATACTGCTGGAGAAATATCTCTCCTTTATTCAGTGTGTAAATCTGAGCAGCAAGCTACCCTGCAAGCTCACCACACAGAAGGGTTTCCGAGGTAGATAAGCATCACCATCCCCACAGAAATGATAAAAAGGTTAGGTCCTCTACTTTATCAACTTTTGCAATAACACATTTCATCTTTTTAATGATTTAACTTCACAGTAATTGCAATATTGATCAGAAAGGAAATCAGTATGTGGTCAGCCTAAAAATTCTCCAAGCACAACAGAATGCTTCAAAAGTTTTAATTGTGATGACTTTGATACAGAAGCCATGTAAGTGACAGAGCCCTTCTATTGACTGTTAGAACAGTAATTGATACACATATGATTGTCTTCAGGCCCCAGTACCTAAACAATACTGGAAGTTTAAAAAAACCCAAAAAGATCAAGCTGATTTCCAGCTGGAGGGGAAAGAGAAACATAGAACTGCATTCATGCGTTTTATGGGAGAGATTGCATAGCTTGTTCAGAAAGAAAATGTCTTTTCATGTCCTTAATTATAGTTCTGTGCTTCTTCAACTTCTTCGTGAGTTACAGATGACCACGTTCCTCCATTCACCATTATCAGCCCACAGAAGGAGCAAAACGCAGGAGCCCCTTGGAGAGAAGGACACAGTTCCAACATTTATCTCGGGAAGAAATGAATCACGTACGCAGGTATCATATACAAAAGGCAAACATTTCAAGTTTTATAAGGACATAACAATCCATGAAATATTGGTTGAAGGTAAGCACCAAACCCAGCAGGTGCCATTTCAGCGGCTGAAAGGCAAACCTGGGCTGTGGTTGTCTTCAACCCTGGGAGCTTGGTCTTGACTGCAGTTCTTCCACCTCGGATATTTTCCATGCAAGATCCCAGCTGCACAACACAGTGATAGAGGCATCTCATTATTTAAGGCCCGTGCTTTCTCTCAAATACTCTTGGAAAACACACCAAAGCTAATCTTTCTCTCAATTTTTTTTTTGCACTTTTAAGAGCAGTATTAAATATTCATAAATATAAAAACTATGTGGAAATACCTTTAATAATATTCTGATTCTGACTGTTAAAAAAAACGGGGGAAAAAAGAAAAACCACAATCGAACAACCAACCATCTTTGCCAGAGTGCTTGGCCAGCAGTGAAGATAAAAATGTGACTGTTCCAAATATCCTGTGGATCACGTGATGCTTCTGTCTCTTTGTGGATCAGAATTATTTCAGTACTTTCTGCTGAGTTCTAAGAAGCCCTCATTAGAGGACAAAAGCCCCTGGAGTGCCTGAGATTCAGAAAGGCTGGACTGGCAGAAACATCTTCAGATTCTTATGTGGAAAGTGCTGCAAAAGAAAGAAAAAGATTAAGACATACGAACACATTTGTCACTATGCAAAAAATTTTCCTTAAAGTATAAAATGAAGGTGCTGCGTAATAAAAAATTTACTTCTTTCATGCTTTGAGAAGATTTAAATTTCATAGGAGAAAATTCCATCTTCTGAAAATGTCAGCTCAGGAGCCAAGCTCAATGCTGGATTAAATCAAGTGTAAATTGCCCCATTTATTGGATGTGGAGCAGGGCTAAACGTTTCCCAAGGGTGCTTTTGCTGTGGCACAGCATTTGGGTTCCAAACAAGAGGAATCAGGCAGGTAAAGCTGTTTCTCTTGACGGGACAAAGGGGTGCTGATTGTCATCCTCTGCTTGCTCTGTGACCCAGGCCAGCAGCCTGGCTCACCGCTGCCACCTCCTCCAGGAGAGCTCCTGAGCACCTCAGCAGGACAGGGAGAGACAGTTAAAGAGGGGACCTGAAACCTCGCTGTCTATAGGCAGCAATCTGTTCTCTGCCATGACAGTACCAACTGTAAGTTTCTTTCTTGACTGACTAAAATGAGATTATTGTGTACTTTTGTATGTAAATGCTGTAGTTTTGTTGCCTGCACTGAAAGAAAACTTTTTTGGAACATTTGAGAGGCTGCAGAGCTCTGGATGCACAATTTTCGGATTTTGATTTACCAAAAGAATACTCTAACTTAATTACAGTTATTAGATTTGAATGAGAAATGCACTAAAGGAAGCTTGTGGTGTGTATTTGGAGGAGATAAAATTTCCTATTCACCATGGTCCCCAGGAACTCTGTCTCTAGGAATTTATTCAATCCAGGTGACTGCAAAGGAGATGCTGTACAGCAGCCTGGCACATCAGCCTAAGTACTGTGAGGGACAGCAGATAGTGATGCAAACAGTTTACTGGCACTAAGGTTTTTTAAATAAAAGAATTATAAATATCTTGTTACAATTCAAGAAATGTCTAGGGACTATGTAAATCCAAGCTCTTACAAATTTAACTCCCACACAGGTAATATCTAGGAGCTAAAAATCCATAACATTGTATGGGAAAACATTTGAGGCATGGCTCCCAAAAAAATCCACCCAAATCCACCTAACTGGAAATCTATTTATTGGAAAAAATTTTCTATTTTTATCAGAGTGCCATTTTGGCCTTTGAGGATTCAGCTTTTTACTAAGAAGCAGCTGAAATACTCTGAAAAATACTGACAAAAATCATTTCCTTCCACTGTTTCTTAGCTAAGCATCTCTTGTTAATTAGTCACTAGTTCTAATATTAGTCATTAAGAGCTAATTAATCTGCACGTTGGGACAGTCTTATGAGATGCACATTCCCTGTAAGGGAGCATCCTTTACTGCAGCACTTGGTACTTTTGGAGTCACATCCGCTGGTGGATGGGCAAAGGCCCACAGGGGTTTCAGAAATCTGCATTTCCAATGCCGTGGTTTTGTTTAATGTGCTGTTTCCCTGTCTGCTTCTGGCAGCTCCCAGGTATTCCTAAAGCCACATTCCTCTCAAACCCACCACATATTGTTACAGCATGCTTCACCCTCAGGCTTTCAAACAAGCTGAAACCTCCAGGGTGATTTATGAAACAATTTCCTGTGGAAAACGTAACCAGTCTTGTAGAACAGAACACTTAGCTAGTGCCAGCTCCAACTGCCAATGCTTCCATTAAACTACAAGCAGCTCCTTAATGACAACGATTTTGAGTGAAATAAAACTACTGGGATCAAATTTTCTGAACTAGTAACTGTCATTATCATTTACAGCTCAGTCCAGCTCCTGGGATAACAGCCAACTGCATAGATCTGCCCTGGTTCATGGTTAACAGTGTTTTCTTCTAGTCTGGAAAAAATTCCTCAATGACAGCACTGCAAATCAAGCAACAGACTTTACTGCATCTTCATTTGCCTGACAGCAGCAGAACGCTGGCACAGGCTGGCTGTAGGAGATTAAACCTATACAGGGCCATTAAGTAAAGGTTTGAGAAAGCAGTGATGAGGTAAGGAAAATCACTCAACGCAGAGTGGATGAACTGCAGCTCACAGCAGGTCAGAGCCCGGACCACAGGGGCAAAGTTGGTTCCTGCTGTGGATGTGAAGTAGGCATGATAATGTGACAGCTTAAAAAACCCCAACACGTGGAAAAAACGTGCTTCGAAGCCTGAGGGCACACTGCTAAAAGAATCTGGCCTTCAAAGGTTTTCCACAGAGCAAAGAAAATATTGCTCCTCAGTAACTTCAAACCTCATGGTGATGGTGATGATGATAATTTACAGCTGGGTGAAAGCTCTCGGTGTTCGTCAGGTGACCCCTGGTCCCATGTAAGAGAGCAGAGAGAAAGAAGTGTTCTGTGGCTTCGTACAGATCGCCTGCTCAAGCAATGGCAGAGCCAGGGATAAAACTTAATTGCCTGGAATCCTACATGTCCTCCTTTTATGATCTGAAGAGGGGCCTTTGGTGGGGAGAAAAGGAAAAGAGCAGAGCAGGAAATCCTCTACTACAGATAAAAGTCATCTGGGGCCTTGCAGGTTATGCAGCATTTTCAAAAGGCTCACATCCCAGGTGCCAGGATGGTATTCTGGGATCAGATAGTCAGAAATATTGACTGCCCATGGCCTCACAGCAAAATGCCTGCAGACTGCAGTTACCCAGCATCTCCAGTTGCTCAGTGGCAATCACTTTCAATTTGGCCAAGGCTTTGGTTTCTACATGTTCCATTTTCACAGCTGCTGAGCAGCTGAAAGTGTAAATCATTAGACTATTGGGCTTCCTTGAATTTGAATTCTGGAACGCATTCAACTGGGCGCAAAACGTGGAGATATGCAAAAACAAATGAAATTGTGACTGCCTCTGGACATTGATGAGTTGGTATTCCTTCCACAAGTCCGCCTAAGATTTCAAATGGACACTTTATCTTAGGTGAAAACAGGTTTTTGTATCTTTTTGCAACGGTAAGAAGATAGTTCAGTTTACCGCTGGCACTTGGGGTTGGGGATCTGCTATTTAGACACTTCCTGTGCTTTGCAGGCTCTGTATTAGATTAGCCAGGGAGGCTGCAGAGCCCTGCCTGCCCTTTGGCTGCACACAGCCCAAGGCTCTCACTTAAGACATTACAGCTGAAGGCTCAGAAGAGAAGAAAATGAGAGGCCAGGAATAGAGCTGGAGATTAATTCACAAAGATGTGAGACAGCATTGTTTCAGTAAAGGAGGAGGAAATGTGTCCAAGAGTGCTATGGCACAATTGAACTTAATGAACAGGAACTGGGGGTTGTGTGGTGAGAGATGAGCCGCAGGAACTGCACTCTTGTCCCGTGTCCCAAAGTCTGTCACGTGCTGGCCGGCACTGGCTACTGCCAGAGAGTGCTTCTCTGGGTTCAGTCCCAGTCAGACTTTGGTGTACCTATTGTGGCACTAAACTTCAATTAATTCCATTCCAGAAGTCAAATCACTCTCTTTAGAATGCAACATTTACACACTATTTTAAAAAATAGAATAAGGTCCCCAGAACCGGAAGTTCAGGAATAACAAATATGTCAGTCTGCATACAGGAAATACAGGACTGACAATGTCCTAAAAAAATAAAATACCTTTACAGGCAAAACAAACAATAAACTACAGTAAGCAGAGGTCTCAAATCTTCCATATAGGTCAGTTTGGATAAAAGTAGTCTCATGACCCTGTCACTTTCTTTACCTGCAGCTGTTAGCTCTGGGTAAAACAGAAACCAGAGAACCTACACATTCTGTTCTCAACTCTGAGGCTTTTTTCCATTACACTCTCATTTTCCAACATAGCTTCAAAGACATGTTGCTGAACCGTGAGAAACATCAGATTCTTCAGAGGATTCTAATATTTTCTTTAAGTATATTTTCAGCTAAGAAATGGTTTTCTTTGTACTGTTATCCCCATAGAAGCTGCTATTATATACAAACTGCCTGGTCAGAGGCTCTAAACCAGCGTTTTGGTTAGGAGGTGAAAGGAGACCCTTTTTTACGTCATCAGGAGCTCTTAGGCCTGAGGACTTCAGAGATGAATCCCGTGACCCAGCTAAACTCCTGAACCTGAAAGGAGGGGGAAGCTACGATTTCTCTGGAAGCCAGGGATGCAAAACATCTGCCTCAAGCGTGCCCATTGCCATCTCAGACCTGAAGGAGGTACCTTGTCACAAACACAGATCCAAGGATGCCTTTAAACTGAGCCACTGGACACTCAGTCTTCCAACATTTGGTAGCCTTCTCCTTTGATTTTATTGGTACTCTCCACTTTCTCTCACCTAATCTACAATACTTCACTTCTCATTTTGTTGGAAACTATGTATCTTTTAAAAATTTCTATTTCTGTTTCTTTAGTAAGAATGGGCTAGGTCTTGCTTTGGGAAGGAATTTCCTCTGTTTTGTTTTAGAAAGACAGGTTTAACATCTCGTCAGGCTGGGATGATGCACGGGAGGTATGCAAAGAACATCAAGGACCATCAGAGGCTGATAATGAACCATCAACCCAAGACAATGCCCCGAGCAGAGAAAAACCACCTATTCTGGGAAAGGACTGATAAGAAGTATCACAAAATGGAAATTTAATCAACACCGAAGATGAGGAAACTCAGACCCAATGAGAACCTGGATACTGGGGTTTACCTCATTTTGTACCAATAAGCTTTGAAATCTTGTGTTCCTATGGGTCTTGAGTGTATAAAATCTAAGAGAAACTTCGGGAGAAACATGTGTGTTGGGAATATTCTTCCTGGGCACATCCTGGCCAGAATAAAGTAATGCCTGATTCTCTATCACTTCAAATATAGTGTTAGAGGGTTTTTATTCTCTTCCCAGGTTTCAGTGACAATTTCATTCCTCTTTTTAATCATCTTGCCCTGCTGAATAAAAGGGCAAGCATTTGAATGCAAGAACTTAGTGATTTTCACTCATTTCCTCATCTTCCCAAAACATCACAAAACTGGAAAAGAAAAGTAATTGTGACAGTCATTCCAATGGCTACGCTGGCAAACATTCCTCTCTGCAACTTGCCCAGGAAATTACTGGACTGCACAGCAGCCTCAGCATGGAATTCTCAATCAGCAGTTTGCAAGCCTCTACAACACAGCAGTAAAGTCAGCCATGGCACAGGAGACTTCTGAAACTGCAGCTTCTGCTGAATCTTCAGATCTGCCTTCAATTCTTCACCTCTGATCACTGTTCTCTACTGGATTTGTAGGTGCAGCACAGCCTTTTGATTGATTAAAGGAAACTCTGCCTGATCCCAGCAGCTTCTACATGGATCGCAGTATAAAGAAAATGTTTTCTTAGCTGGAAATATCTGTAAACAAAATCCTAGAACACCTGCTAAGCTAAGCCTCACCATAATGATGATATATATCTTGTTCTAAAAGGATTTCCGTTGCTACACTTGATTAGCCAAGGAATACCTGAAATGTCTAAAAGACATTCACATTAACTTTGAGCATCTCCTCTCCAGAAGCTGATGTTCCTCAAGGTTCACAGGAATCCTGTGCTCCTGCTTTATAATCCAATCGCTTTAACATCTTTCCTCAGAAATTTCATTCATGAAGGAAATACTATTCTGTGTTCTGCAGGACACTTTAAAGTTCTTCAAAAAACACTCTCACTTTCTCAGCAGAGAAATCAACGTGTTTCCATGTATATTTGTAACAGGTATACATATTTACACACGTTCCTATGCAGACAGTAGGGAACCTTGCTATAGGCTTCAGAAAAATATGAATTTGAGCTGGTAACAGGTCAAAATATTTTCCTGAACCCACACCAGCAGGGGTGGAGGGGCAGGAAAGGTGATAATTAAAAGTCATCAAGCTCTTAGTCTTTAGTTAGGAGAGAACTGGAATACGCCCTAGAAAAGCAAACTGAGTTAGGCAAGAAGTCATCCCTTGGTCAGTTCCCTAGTAAAATACTTATGTCTGACATTTCTCATGCTACACTGCATGGTGATATCCTAAAAAAATACTGGAAGTATGCAAGAAACTCTCTTTTTCTTAAAATAATACCTGAGAAAGTCCGGTGCCTTGGAAATCATGTTTTCAAAATCTGCAAATCCTAATTTCCCGTCACCATCCATGTCAGCTTCTTCTATCACCTTCTCACAAACCAGCGTGATTTCCTCTGCTGTCAGCTCTTCCCGGGTCAGCTTGTTGAGGGTTTTTTCCAAGTCTGCTTTACAAATGAAGTTATCCGTGTTAAAATCTAAACAACAGAAGAACCAAAGATCACCAAGGGTCCCACTCGTTGACTCCAAACCCCAAAAGCACCCAAAGCACCCCGGTACTGTACCATAGATCTTGAAGGCATAGATTGCTTTAAGCTCCCGGGGAGCCATTTCACTGAGCACGGAGAACATATCCACAAAGTCATTGAAGCTCAGGCTCCCCTCTCCATCTTCTGAGAAGGACTCCACAATCCTTTCTTTGAAGGGATTCTCCTGTGAAAGACATACATAGATCAGTGTTTGGAAGATAAGAACCCTGCAGACTCCCTGATAACGAATATTAAATTTTATGATTGGCTCTTTGAAGATTACTTTTTCTTTTTTTTCCCCAAAATGCATCCAAAAATCTACATTTCTATGCTTTAGCAGGACGTTTCAGCAGTCCTTGCTACTGCATAGTACCACTTCTGGCCTTTTATTTTCACTGATAAACGTCAATGTCCCACCTGTGGGTGGACTCACTTCAAATTCCAGAGATTTAAATGAAATTTAATCTCCACAGGAGATGATCCTGAGATCATTTCTAACACCCTAGAATAAGACAATATTCTAAAACCCTAAACACACAAGCAAGCATAAAAAAACCTGCTTTACTACTCTGAAATCCAAATATTTTTATAGTAAAAACCCAACCTCTTTCTCAGAGCTACACAAACCCCTGACACTTACTTGTAGCTGTATCTCTAAAACTTGGAAACTCAATTAAATTCAGTTGAATATGAACAGAACACAAACATCACTTGGGCTGTGAGCAGCATCTCGTCAAACTGTGCTACAGATCTTTTCTGAAGCCAAGACACTGAGTAACACATTGGTCCATAAATGTAAACAGCTGTGGTGGTGGCATATCAAGTTCATTATTTTTAATATGCATGCAGCATTTTGTTTGGCTTTAAAAGAAGAAGTATTCTGACAGCTCAGAAGCTCAATCATATATCCATTTAATTTCTTTTTTTTCCTGTAAGTTTAATTATTTAACAGGTATTCATAAACCACCCAATTATTTGAAATGAAATTTCAAAAAACAGCTATATTTGACAGATGAATGACGAGAAAATGTTATTTTTTAGTGTACTTGAAATCTTTCTTGATAATTCCCACAAAAACCAAAAGCATCTATAGAATTTTTGGCATAACTGTGAAGGCTACAAAAATAAAGTCCAGGAACAAGACTGTTTTAATGGACAGGTGAAGAAGGGAGCACAGAGCCCTAGGCTCAAATGACAGCCCATTAAAGCAGTCAATACGAAATACAAATTCTCCCGCAGGGTTTATGACTGAAGGAATTCCACAATAGGGAACAGGCCTGCAGATTGCAAAGAGTAGGAGATTATGGAGTTCACTGTTCAGATGAAGACAAAACCAGGCCAGGTGAAACAAAATTAAATAGAATAGAAAAGAGGGATTCATGAAAACAAAAAGGCAGCAGCCTCAAAAAGCAGCAGGGAGACATCTCTGCAGAGCCTCAGAATGAAAAACAACAACGCAGAGGCAGGCAGATGACTGAGAGCAGCTCGCTGTAAAAGGATAGGGACTGATCGCTCCGGCCTCGTGAATGATGTGCAGGGACAGCAGGGGTGCATCCATGGGAACTGCTGAGGCTAAAGCAGCTCCCTGAAATGCCTGGAAATGCACCTGGGAATGTGTGTGGGATACACACGGACCTTTCTGTGGTTACACACGTGTTCCT
>VYZT01013161.1:0-13052 GCA_013400735.1 Pomatostomus ruficeps | reverse complement strand
CCAAGATCAAAACCACGACAGTTCCAAAGGTTGTCTTTCTCTTTTCTTGTGTTTTGGGTTTTTCTGTAGGCTTGGTGAGAGTTTTTTTCAACAAATAATATAGAAAGGCAGATTTTCAAGGGTTGTGCTACTAAACTTAGAAATAATATTATATTCTTAGACAACAAGTATGGGCCTCTGTATCTGACAAATATTAAACAGGAAACTAATTAAACAGGAAACAAATATTAATTAGGAAACTAAAAGCCCAAGTAAGAAGGACTATTCAATGATTAACAACTTGGTATGTATTGTCGTAAGGTCTTAGGTTTTTTTGCTTTTTTCTTTGTAACTATTTATTTATTAGTTTCAGTGTGGTGGCATTTGAAGTGATTGAAATGAATTATGGAAGAAATAATACTGCATGAATTAAATCCAGAGATCCTATTGCATTTTATGCAGATGGAACTCCTACACTGACATGATTTTTGTACAGTATCTGCACTTCATCAGCAGTAGATTTGCCATATCTCTTGATAATAGCTTTTAGTCAGTATGGAGTTGTTATTGTTCTAGAAGTATATATTACCCATTAGGAATCTTTGAACTGTTAAACTGCTTTTTATCTCATAGCTTAATTTCAAAATTCTTTGAACATGTTCAGCTATTTATTTTTATCAGCAGGGAAAGTATTTCTTACACAAAATAATATGTTCTTATAAATATCTATTAATTTCCTTGGAGAATCATGATTACTCACAGACTTCTGTTCCTTTGATTTTCTCATTGCATGATTTAACGTATGCTTCTTTCCTTACTATTAAAAATTATCAGTGAAGTTGGAATCATGAGGATATTTTTCTATGTGACAGCAGCAGGTGTCTTCTACTTTTGTTCAGGATTTAAGTTCATTTATTGCACTGCTTAATATTTACAAGGTAGTAGCAGCTCTGAGTAATCATTACAAATCAATTGATAAGCTTGCACAGTAGGTTTTTGAAGGGTGGAAGTGAAATCCATCAAAGAAGGGTGATGAATCAATAAAAGCCTATGGTTGCTTCATGAAGTTTTTTACAATGTTCTCACTTCAAATAGCGAGAATATAAATTTTTAACTACAATGACAAATTAATATAATGTAAATGCATGGGCACTTCAGTGTCAGATAAGGAAAAATAGTGTTGTTGGACATCTACAAAGACAATATCAAAAGTGTAAAACACAATTACTGTAGCTATACTGAGTGTATTTTATAATCATCAGTTTCAGATTGAAACAGAAATGAGTTACATCCTCTGTGATGCAAGAACTGCACCATGGATCATCAGGTGGGCAAGAAAGACATGTTTTTTCCACACAAGTGGAAAAAAATAAACATTCAAAAAGACAATGAAATAATTTTTCTATGATAGCAGAGAACTACACACTTTAGCCAGTCCAGTTAACTTATGGTTGTGGTCACATATTGAGAGGAACAGTAATAGATAAGCTGAGGAATAATATACGAGTCTTGACCTCCCAGCAAAATCCTGTGCCCATTTCTCAGACTAGCAGGTATTCCCTTGGTAATATAAGGATAGCCCATTCTGAGCCAGTCAGCATAGACTCCTTCTGTAATTAATAAAAATCTGACTGAAGAGTCACTAAAACCTTACACACACCATTGACAAAATTTTTGAATGACCTTCAGAACAAGTCTGACAAATTATGCCTATTTCCACTTTGGCTTTTAAGAATAACTTTATCATGCACACCTTGAAAGTTAGATGAATCCATCTACCTTATTGTCTGGGCCTTCCTCCAAACTCTAACAATAGTCTCTTAGGGAGCACAATACTAAGCCACAGACATTAACAAAAAAATTCACTGACTTTTGAGACATTGTGAATTTACCACAGCTTCTAATCTTAAACCAACCTCAAACTGAACATCAAAGTTTTGTGCTCTTTTGTATAACCTATCCCAGTTTAAGTATAAATAACTGACTTTAGAGGAGGAACAGAGTCCAAGTAGGGCCGATGAACATTTTTGTGCCTGAGAATTTGGAAGCAAGTTTGACCATTAAGAAGATCTTTGGACAAACACAGTAAAGAGCAACATTTGCCTTCACTGTTTTGATAAGATATATTAACTTGCAGTGACAAATCATTATAGTCAAAATTTGTTTGATTAGCATCAGATTGCTGTAAACATTAAGTTCAAATACCTCTATATTTACGGCAAATATGAATTGCCATTCATGTTATAAATGCACACCCTATGACTGGTTTTCATTTGTTTACTGTTAATATGCATCAGCTGAAGTCACATGAAGTTATTACTGCCATTTAACTGAGAGGGAAGTTTCAAATGTTGTCTGAGACTTCATATAAACAATGAAGAATTAAAACAGATCTTTGTTGAATCTGAAGCATTTCAAAATTAAAGGATTGCAATATTGTTGCATTTATACACATTGACAATTTTACTATTGTCTAGTTATCCATACAAAGAGATATATGTGTTAGGTACAGGAATAAGAGGTGGAGTTTTAGTGCTGTTTATTCCACACCATTCACATCACAGTGAGCTTGAAGGGAACAGTTTTTGGATGGGAAAACCGGGGTGCCATAAGCAGAACCTTTTTCTTACCCGATTGTGTAAAGGAGTGGTTTTGTCCCCTCTAAAAACCACGGGTGGAAACGGAGGGGCCCTCTTCTCTTGCCTGGTTCTCGGGAAAGGTATTCACTACCTGGACCACCTTGGGAGACACAGCATGCCAGCACTGCCACCACCACTACCATAGCAGAGAGAGCCTCCCTGGGACCCCACCGCAGCTGTGGTCACAGCTGCCGTTTTTGTCTCTTCTTTTTTTGCCTTTGTTGGTTAAACCATTCCCTCTTTTGTACAATCTTTTACTATTATGGTTGTGTTTGCTGCAAGTTCTTCAGTAAATTGTGACTCAGTTTATAACCTCTCTTAGTGTTTTTACCTCTGCTGTCAAGAAAGGTGAGGTTGAGGGGGACTTGGTCTCCCTGCTGAGTTTTTAAAAAACAGCACAACACATTACCATGAAAGTCTCAGTTTCTCCTATTACAGACCATCAGAATTTTAATTCACACCAAAAAATTGCTTAACTTTGCTAATTATGTGATTAATTTAGTCACAAGTAAACTTTCTGCTTTGCAGAAAAGAGATGGTTTATATATTTAATTGTTGAGTAGTGACTCTCCTAAACTTACCCAGTTAGGACGCCTTGACTCTTCAGATATTTTGCAGAAAATATGGATAAGTGTTTCATTGTCTCAGCAAATGCTTACTGTTGTTAGGAGATTTGTATTTCCCCCCCCCCCCCCATATTNNNNCCTTCCCCCCCCCCCCGAATTTCAAAAGGTTTTTTCAAACACATTAATGTGTCAATTATAACACATTTCAGAAGGGCAATAGAAAAAATTTCATATTAAAGAAAGAAATATTTTGTAAAATTAAGTACAGATCTTTCACTGATATGTTAAAAAATACTTTGCATTTTTAATTATGGGCTTTTTGAAAGAAGGAGCACTTTGTGAAATCTTTATGTCATGGTGTCCTTTATGACAGGCCTGGAAAGAGAGAGTTGACTATGAAACATCCTAGGAATCCTCAAAGCCCTGCATGCCTTTTTCTACTCACATCCTAAAAAATTAGATGTTTTTGTTTCATGCTGAATCAAAAATCAAGGGATGAGTGGGTGAGTGACCCAAAAGAGGAAAACAAAGCACAACACACAAAATTAAATTTTAAGCCAGACTAAAAATTACACTTTCACAGTAAATGTAGGCATCCTGTGTCTTCTTTATTTGAGATTGCAATCAAGTAGTGAGTTATTTTGTTATAATATATTATTTTAATTTTTTTTTTTTTAACTCAGTTGGTTTCTGCCATGGCTTCTGAGTAGCTTGAGTCCTCTGAATCTGTGTATTTCTGGTAAATTTAGTATTTTTCTTAAACAGATCTGCTCTCTCTGATATTATAAGCCCTCTCTTATAGGTGGAGGAACTTGAGATACCTTGACCTGAAAGAGTCAGCATTTCGCAGCAGACCGGGGAAAACAGGAAAATCTCATGGGGTGTTGTTAGGAGCTGTACCAGTGCTCTGCCTGTGCATTGCCTTCCTACCACTGCAGATCAGAGCAATGTGGCTTACCAACACTAAGCAGCTAAATAAATTAAATCCATTCAGATATTCTGAGGTAATCTCCCTGACAAAAGTCTTGAAAATATCCCCAGGTTAAAACAAAAAGGTTAGCTTTGGTTCCTGGATTTTGGTTCGCATATTAGTAACCCTCAGGTTTCATATTTAAAAAAAGGAAAAAATAGCTTCCACATAATCTAGAAGCTAGTTTTGGAGGAAATAAGGCTTGTTTTGCTTCCAGCTCTTTGCAAGGGCCTTATTTCCTTGGTGTTGTTTCATTTGATTAGATTGTTTGTGATTTGTACATGATATGCAAATGCTCTTATCTCAAGCTTTAGGCTTTAGCCGTGCCATATAGTTAGTAAGTAATCATGTATTAATTATAAAACCAACAATTTAATTTTTACTCCTACAATAAAAGATAACCAAATAAGAAAATGAATATAATTTTTCCCATCCTAAAAAGATAACTTCTTCCCACATACTTACCAAAAACTTAGAGGAAAAAAAGTTAATTTGCAACAGATTTTTCTTCCAAGTTAAGGAGTAGGTTCAGAACAAATTAGGGGACTTCCTGCATACTGCTAAATTGTATTAAATTAAGAGAGATCTGTTAAACGAGTTCTTATGATGACATTATCAATTTTGAAGGACACTCAAGGTCCTGTATTAAAAATTACTCTATGCTTGTCCAGATATGAGCAGAGCCAGAAATGCTATAGACTAAACTAAAAAAGTGTCTTCCAGGCTGTATAACAAGATGAAACAAATAAGAGGAATAAAGCATTAGATGGACAGATATATGTCTGGCAAAGGAGGCAAGAAAAGACCTAAAGATTTCACCAGTGAAGCACTCCAATGTACACACACAGTTTTGTATGAAAGGAGGAGGAAGTAAAAATAAATTTACAGGTAAAAATGCCAGAGTAAATTCAATTACTCATGGAATTCTCGAGATGTTGTCAGGTCTGCATGTTCCTGTAGTCAAAATAACAACCACCAAACTTCTCCCTGTAAGTAGTGTTGTAAAATGCCGGTTGAAGTAAACTGTAAACTTCCATGGTGCTTATTGGCACTCTGGTCAATTCTAATTTCATTTGAAATGTAAAATTTTGAGGCAAGTCTGGCCAAAAATCCCAGGCACCATCTGGTATTCGAAGACCCAGTTACAAGGCGACTAGATGACACTACTAAAATGCTGAGTAAATTCAAAACAAGCACCAGGATTTGGTTCTTTGTGCAAAAGGTAGGTGAGATAGGAGATATTTTATGAAAGGATGTTAAAAGTTACATAACTAAGTCAAGGCAAGGCCTGACTTTATTATGTATGAGGGCTAATAAACAGACAAAGAGTATATTTAACTCTGGTAGTTCTTGAGACAAAAGTACTTGGAGCTTAGAAGTGCCATTAGAGAAAGTATCATAAATCCTTGTCCAGGTCTTATGTTCTGACACTTTCACCTTTACACTTGCTTTTGAAAACTATCAGAATTAATAAAACTCTAGATAGGCCTTTGATCCATTGCAGCATGGTCATTCTAAATTTTTGTACTTAAAGTCCAGTGTAGGAATTAAGGGCAACAAAAATCTTTCAGAATAGCAAACTGTAACTGAAACGAAGAAAAAAATAATTCTCAGATGAGTGAAATGGAAAACTCATGACATCAAAGACATCAAAGACTTTGTGAGGTTGTATTTTCAACCTGAAAATACTGGAATAAATGTTTGATGTTTTGACATTCTAGGTTTACATTTTTATCAAGGTCAATTCAGAATTCTGTACTCAACTTGTTATTGTCTTCACCATTTTTTTCCCCACAAAGCCATATAGACTGGTATGAAAAAGTTGTGGTTTGGGGAATATTCTTCAGAATAATATTATTTTTAAATTTGTCAATATCACCTACAATTCACCTACAAAAAGGTAACAAAGGCTCCTATGGAAAGTCACAGAAAGAAATGTATTTTGGTCTACACTTTCTCTGAAGTGTTTTTATCATACTGATGAAACTAGTAATTCATTAATGAAGGCTGGAATAAAAAAATTAAATATTATATATACGAGTGTAAATATATATATAAATAAAGGTTACCTCCTAAATGTGACTATTTCAGCCAGAATGAGCTGTCTTTGTACTCTAGTGTTCTAGCAAAAATTGATTTAAGAATGACCTGCATTTCTCAGTTTGATTACAAACAGTGAACTCAGCTGAAGTTTCCTCATCTTTTCCTCCAGAAAGATTTCTTAATGTGATGATGTCTATTCCTGCTGTCTTTAAAAGACCCTGATCAAGTGTTCTGAAATGTCTAGATTCAAGAATTTCTTGCTTTTTCATACATTATTAAATGCTCCCTGTATGCAAGGAAATATGTTTCCGATGGGAAAGCCTGAATATGCCTGTCACAGAATATTCAGAGATGAAATTAATTATAGCAGAAAAATATTCTGCCATTAGAGTTCTGCTGAATGTAGACAAGAGATTTCTGAGAACAACTTTCCCTGAACTAGGAATTTTGAATTTAATTTTAATTTAATACCTCAAATTAAATTTTGTTTTGTAAGACAGGAGCTTTTTGTAGTATTCCAGTACCTCCCTATGTTCCCCTCACTACCTGCAATAAATAAACCACAAATCCTATAGTAGGAACTGCAGTACATAAGGATGCTTTTCCAGCCATGCTCTTAATTCCCTTCCCAGAGCTCAAATTGGAAACCACAAAATAAATAAATTTATAAGGAATGTGAGGAAGGCATGTACTTGGAGAGATTATTCCAGCTTTATACACAGAGGAGGATTTCACCAAATATAATGAAAGCTGTCAGAACTTTAGAAAAATACAACTCTTAATCTTTGCATTTGTAAAACAAGATAATTAACAAGTGTACAAAACACAGCTGACATACTTGGAAAGAACAATTGTTTCCTTTGTTCTTTGTGAGTGAGTTGGGGGAGATTTCTTCTAAGCCTCTTTGCTTCATTAGGCATGTTCAAATTAATTTTCAGCTTTTTTTTCTCTCATATTTCCTGATTATATACCAACACCTGTTTAACATGGACTTTCTATGTGAAATTAATTTCAGTGTTTATTTTGCATTTGCAATTGCCATTTGTTAAAAATACATCCTTGCACTAAGGGTTCAGCTTTGCTCTATAATTTTCATGCAGTTACTCCCACTGACTCGTTTTTTTAATCAGATGAATTTAAAAGCTATTGGAAAGTTTGCTTGAAAAAAATATAGTGTTAGGGAGGTGAAGATATATTCCATTGAATTGAATAATGACTTGTAGCTGTGCTGAAGAAGTTGCTGTTCAGAGGTCACTAATACCCACTTCTACAATAAGCAAGGTGAAACTGTAGCCAGTAGCTGAGATGACTTTGTTTTGGGAATCAATGCCATAAATATTGCCACAGTTTATTTTCAAGGCCAGATGAAGAAACACGGGGATTCAAAAGCATTTTTATTGTCAGCAGTTCTGGATGTGTGTATTTGAATCTTTCAAGATGCTGATACCTAATAGTACAATATCATAAGATATCTTCATATTGTATTACTATTTCTCTGAATGGTGAGGGCTTGGTGAAGCTTTGCGAGCTATGACTGAGCATGCAAATCTTTTATCTTTCTTCAGCGCTAGTGCGTCTGTCAGCAGAATTTTCACCCCCTGGCCAAAATTGAATCACAAAACCAGAATTATTTTCTATTCCCCATGCAACTCACTGAACCTCCTCCTCCATTCATCCCATAGAGAGGAATTAGGCGATCAGTGTTTCGACTCTGTCTGACTCTGTGTGGCTGGCAGAGGTGCGGCGGACAAAATTGTGTTGACATGAGGCACTGAGCACTGAGTTGCCAAAGGAGAGGATTGTGAGAGGACTTGTGCCACAGAGATGAAGGAAATGGAGGTGGAGCAGGCAGAAGACAGAGATCTCCTAAAACCTGACAGACCAGGACAGTGTCTATAGCAAGGGTAAAGTCGCCTAATGTCTTTATCTAATCCTCTATGGCTTCAAACACCCCCAGGACACACAGGTGCAATTCAGAAATAAAGAGAAATTACACAATAATTCAGTAGCAGAATAATGTAATTCCCTGAGAGACAGTCTCTTGAGTCTGGGTGTATCAATCACGTAACTTAAACTCTTTGATTTGCCTTTGTCTTTCACAGTTTTAATCCACTTGCTATTTTCATGGCTTCACATGCTATAGTGCTAGGAACTTTATAAATGCAAAATATTCATGATGAAATAAAATGAAACTCTGACTCTGAAAGTAGAACAAAAATGATAGGAGTTCCTTAGAAAAACTGTATTTGATCACTCCTCTCTTCTCAGCAATTCAAAACAGTTTCATCTTTTCCCTTCAAAATGAGTGTTCATTGCAAATCTTTTTGCCTGGTTGCATGACTGCAGTGTGCTTTGTTATGGTCAGGATTCAATATGGAGTAAAATACAAAAGTGAGGGGTTAAATCTTTATATGGTACCCATATGAACTTTATTTCTGCTGTATTTGCTTAACAGCTACCTTTTAAAATCTTATTTTCTCTCCCACTTTTAACTGTCAGAAGCTATTTACATTTAGAAGTCAAAGTGGGAATATGTCAAGATCTGTCCGAAATAAGGCAATCAAGTCTCTTTCAGAAAAACATGAACACTGCCACTCCTCTACAGGGATTTGGCAGGGACTGGCTAGCTGGAAAGTAAGAGGTATGGACATTTTCCCAACAGAATAAGTGTGTATAAAAGAGAAAAAGTTGTTCAAGTACTATTCCGTAAGTTATTCCTGTCCAAAAGAATTTCCATATTAATTACCTTTTTTATGATAGATCTCTTCTTTCTAGATGTATCATTGACTTTATGGAAACACTGTCAAATTCACGTCATTAAGAGCACCATGTTAATTTAGTTCTCTTTTTTAAAGAATCTGCTATAATCATCATCATTATCATCATCATCATCTCATCTATAGTTTTCTTTTAAAAATTCAGAACTCATTCCTCTCCAAGATATTTTTTGCAGTCTCTTCTAAGCCACAGCATTTGAAAAATATTTTTTCTAGATCACTTTATGTTAAGAACAGTTCTATGCAGAAATAATATGTAAAAAACAGTGGTTTTTAATGACAAGTATTTAAAGACACTTTGTTCTAGAAAAATGCTTGAGGGCTGTATTAAATCCTGTCTTGCCTTCACCAATATAAGCACTTGTGTTTTAACTTCCAGCCCAAAAAAAGACCCCACTTCTAAAGAATCCTCTCCAGCTTCTTTTTTTTATGTTCCAGCAGCTTGTTCTGTTTTAATCTATTCTCTTTCACTTCTCTAGTGTTTGAGTATTGATGAACTAGACAATCTATCACAGTAGTTACAAAGAACCTAAATCCAACTCCAACAGCTAAAGACAAAAACTTAACTGTTTTTGATCACCATCTGTTTGATTTTATAGACATTAACGTACCATTAAAGTTACCATTAATTTACATTAACAAACAAGAGGTACCCTGATAAGAAGATAATGAGATGATGCAATGAATCTTCCTCATTCAAGTTAGTTTTACTCTATTGTGATTCAGACTTTTAGGAGAAGATTGAAATGAGTTATTAAAGAAATAACACTGCATGAACTAAATCCTGAAATCCTATTCAAGCATATAACCATGCATGTAGGAAGCTTAATATATAAATTTTTAAAATATACTTTCATAGCTTTAATGATACACATCAGCCCCACATCTAAAAAGAAAAGGAATAGAAAACAAAGGAAATGTTTTCCACACAATGGAAACCTCATGGTTCATCTCCTTCTCTCCTAATAATTTCCTGTCTTGAATACAATAATGATGATATCAATGACAAGATGTAAGAACTAGTTGTGTGTTAGAAACTAATAATTTGTGAAAGCGAGCTCAGTTTTAGAAGACAGTAAATAATTTTCATTTAAAAGTTCAGTAGAATACTAGAAAGTAAGTTTTTTAACGAAACCGCCCAGATACTGCTTTGATTTACACAAGATCAAATACAATTTCAATTATCATGTAAAGATATTTCTATACTGTTTATCAAAATGCAGTAAGAAAAATATTCAAGATCATGTTTTGTAGAAAGGTTTTATTGTCACGAGACCACATCTGGAGTATTGTGTCCGGCTCTGGAGTCCCCAGTACAGGAAAGACAATGATCTGCTGGAGTGGGCCCAGAGGTGGGCCATGGAGGTGATTAGAGGGATGGAGCAGCTCTCCTATGAGGAAAGGCTGAGAGAGTGGGATTGAAGATTCTGGAGAAGAGAAGGCTCCAGGGAGACTTTATTGTCACATTTCACTATGCAAAGGGAGCCTACAAGAAAGCTGGAGTGCGACTTTTTAAAAGGGCCATGTAGTGACAGGACAAGGGAGGATGGGTTCAAACTGAAAAAAGTAGGTTTAGATTAGATATTAGGAAAAACATCTTTACTGTGAGGGTGGTGAGGCCCTGGAACAGATTTTCCAGAGAAGTTGTGGATGTCTCATCCCTGGAAGTGTCCAAGGCCAGCTTGGATAGGGGTTTTGAGCAACCTGGTCTAGTGGAAAGTACCTGTGTCCATGGTAGGACGTTTGGAAACAGATGATCTTTAAGATCCCTGCCAACTCAAACCATTCTATGATTCTATGATAAAATCAAAGATGAATTTTATACACATGGTTTTTATGAATCAGTCCCCATCTCATACAGGCAGCTAAAATAAGGGGAATTTAAAAGCTGATACAAGGAAGCGAGTGACTGTATAGAATAAAAATATACAAAATAAATCTTTTTTTCTTGGATTTAAGACCTGATCGATGGTTGTGAAGTTTCATAAAAGTAAATCTGCTGAAAAAAAATTCAAACTATTTATTTATTTGATCTAGTGTTTTTACAAAATTATATTTTTCAAAACTTTCAGTTTCAGATGTTTGAATATGTATGTCATTCATCACCGAGTCAGGACATCACAACAAAATTCAGGCAACAAATTTCCAAGAATCTGAAATCATTCCACAAGAAGCAGAAGTTTAATGATACTTTCAAACACCCAGCTTTATTTGCACACTACACGCTGCCTGAAAAAAGCATATGTAAAGACCTGATAAACACATTCAGAGAAACTATCCGATTTGGACACTGCATCTTAAAAAGTATGATAATCAAAGAGCACAAGCTGTTGCTTCTTTTCCAAAAAGGAGAACAAATGTGTATTAAAACTCCTAATAAAATGTAAAAAATAAATGAATAATAATAAAAAACCAAACATGTTTCATTAAAACTTTTAGAAACTCAAATGTACATAAATAATCTTGAAATCATTTGTTTTTCTCAACAGTGCTCAGTTTCTCAGAGACCATTCTCTATTGTGGGGAATTTAAGCATTGATCTATACATATCTAAGATGTCTTTGATGATGCCTTCTTGTCACAAGCATATTCTGCACACAGAGACCAGGCAGTTGCCTCATGAATAACATAATTCAAAAGTTTTATATACCACTCTAATACATTTAACTGATTTAACAGTTCTTATCATCAGGAAAATATACCCATTCAGTCAGTAACCATACTCTATATATGTTACTGTGCATTTATAAAAATGACTAACATTATTAAAAGCTATGCTCAGATGAAGTCTGAATTTTTTGATTTTGACCACTGAGCTTTTAAATCATTACATAACTTGACTTTTGTGAAGCATAAATCCTGACCCTAGAGATCTGAGTTTCAGCAATAATCTCAAAGATTAAATTCCAAGCTTTGACAGCACCTTTGGTTGAATGAGGAGTTAGATGTGACACCATCCTCTCTTCCCTTCTGTAGAAACTCATTATGTTGGCTCAGCTGAGCAATTTCGCATAAAAGCAAACTTGTAACATTAACACATAGAGTGAGGGCTCCCAAAGGCAGACAGCACCCCTACCACTGATCAAAATAAAGAAAAACATTGCTCTAGTTCTGTACACAACTGATGAACTACACAGGTCTACAAAAAACCAACAAAACACACAAACAAACAAAAAAACCCTAGCAAGATTTCAGTCAGTATTGCAAGTCTGGTTGAAAGGTTTATTCCCTTTATATACCCTTGCAGATGTACAAGGTTTACCAGGGTATGCTTTCCCATTAATTAGACCAGCATTCCAAGGAGATCTCTCTTTAAAGACTATACCACACACGCAGTTTTACCTTTTCTTGCTAAAACAAAGTATCATGGTGGGGTTTCTCAGGCAGCTAAGGGTTCATAACCTTTTATTTCCTCTGCTTTTCAAGGAAGGGGAATACACAGTAGAGTGCTGGTTTTTTGTCACATTCTCTTTCTGGAAGGAAGAGACAGAATTTGTCCTGGCTTGTCTCAAACTCCCTTTGTCTCCAGTTTACTTTAACATAGTTTCCCATAAAAAGAAACTAGTGCGCTGTCAGTGCAGAAGATGCTTTAAGGTATAATATTGATAGTCTCTGTATGTATTTAGTGTCTTCAGGTTCTGTGCATAGTTTATTTATCTATGCACAATCTTAACTAGAGGCTATATTTTCTATAATCCTTGAAAATCCATAGACAATGTTCATGACAAAGCAAGGAACATTAGGGTATTTTGTATTATTGTATTATTACCTCTTTCAGAGGATCCATTTACAGATAAAGAGTGTATAGCAGAAGTACTTTCAATATTTCAAAATAGAAAGCACTGTGTTCCTGTCCATGAGAAAAATCACCATATTATCTGTAGATTTCATAGGTATTGAAGAGTCCTCTTTGCAAACACAAAAGCTACTAGTCCCAAGGTCCCTTGATTATTCCTGAGGAAGTAAACATTTTCCTGGGCTATATATCCGCTGTTTTCTGTTAGTGTATATTTGTGATGTATGATTCCACTCCACTTAGGAATAACCTAAACAGGAAATTATGGCACTCCCCAGGCAG
>VYZT01013132.1:0-12346 GCA_013400735.1 Pomatostomus ruficeps | reverse complement strand
TTAGCATTTTCCCCATTGTTAAATCAATTACATTCACAGCAAAACTTTTGTACTAACTGAAGTAGTTGTGAGTGGATTTGTCAGAGTCTTATTTCAGTAGTGCTGTGTGCTCCTCAATGACTTCAGTACTCCTGCAAGGGGCAGAAGTGAATGGTTGCACCATTATCTTTCAGCATTCATAGTGAACTCAGGCAGGTACTGAAACTAAGCTTCATCTTCTACCAACACAGTCACAAATACATGGGAGCAGTTTTGCTTCCTTCTGTCTAGGACTAAAGACACAAATTACTTATTTAACTGAAATCAGTGTCTTCCAGCATGTCAGGTGTTTCCAGGAAGCATTTGTCCTGTTCAGAGAGAACATTTTCCTCATCATTTCCTCATCATTTTCTGATAGGTGTTTTGGTTGCTATGGTTGCTGTCTGTCTACTCAAGAGGAGAGAATTGAGGATGGAGCTTGCAAAAAGTAGACTTTGGACTTAAAATAGAAAAAAATAATAATATTCATCAGCACTAATTTTAGGGACTGCAATGGTCTGCAATTAGCTGTTTGTGTCTAAAGTAGACTCTTTCAAAGGATAATTTATCTGGTCTTTTTTTTCATTGATTGAAAGGGAAGCATAAAGTACACAGGCTAACACCTCACCTTTAGGTACCTCACAGTCAGCAATTTCTCTAACTCAATATATAATTATTGTCAGTGGACAGGTGGGGATTACAAAAAGTATACAGACAATGGCATGCTAAATTCTTTTTTAACACTTATGGCATTAACTCATTTATGCTTAAATGACTTTCTTCCATAGTCATCCTAATTCAGAGTTTGTCTTGAGTTATCAAATACAGGACTGATGTTTACTGCACTTTTTTACAAGTTTCTGTTTTGCCTTCTTTTCAGTAGTTTTAATATTAAACATGTCATCTTCATCAAACAAGAATGGAGAAATTACAAAATTAGTTTAATCTTTCTGGTAAGTGATGGACATATTAATAGAATTATGGTGAAATACTGTCAACTGGCTCACCCACTTTTGCTAACTTTGTCAAGGGTGTTTCTGTTGCATTTCAGGTTGAAAACAGAAGATTGAAATTTTGAAATTAATTTTACTCCATGACTTTAGAAATGCCGTATACCCACAGTTTATAATTGAGTTAAGGGTCAGGAAGTTGTGTTCTTTTCAAAGGTCAGATAGTGAAACAGAGTATGTGGCTCCTGTAATCCAGCAATAACATGCTCTGATGTGCTTGTGATATCTCTGCTGAAGACTCAGTCTCAGGATATGCAAGTCACAAACAAGAGTGAGAACCTTGACCTTGAAGGCAGGGACATAACCAGTGGAGTCAGTGGCAAGGATAAGAAAATTTTGGGATGCTTTGACTAAACAGAGTGAAAGGGAAAAAATAGAAAGAGAAAACTACTTACCTGTGGTAGTAAAAAGCTCACAGAGCAAACACAAACACTTTTGTCATAAGATTTGAGTTTCTCTTTTACGCTATGTTTTGGGATTATAAGATGAAAATTACTTATCCTTGTGAAAAATTACTTTAGAAATATAGTTATGTATTAAAATACATATATACATACACATATATATATACACATATATATTAAAAGATGGAATTTTGTACTATATATAAAGGTGTTGGAAACCTAGATGTGTGGTGCAGGTCCTATGCTATTCTGTATTGGCAAAGACTATATTATTTCAAATTGTTCTAAAACGTAGCTTCAAAAAAATATTGAAATATTTTGGTGTTGGAGCTGTGATTGATAGTGTAAATATTGTTTCATATAAACAGTACTTATATTCATTATTTGAATAAGACAGTCTACAAAAGTTGATTGTTCTGTCTCACCTTTTTCCTATGTTTGTTGCTGTTTTGCTAAGTATCTATGTCCATCGTAAGAACATCTGTTCCCAGCCTGCTGGGATTGTGTTGCTTGTAAAATGCTCCAATGCTGTTTCCAGTCACAGGAAATTAAAGAAATTAAAACTGATTATCATGAGGACAAGAAATTCGAAGATGCCTGCAGCATGCTGCTAGTTAGATGTTACTGCCTGTGGGCCAGGGAAGGTTAGAGACCATGGCACTGGAATATACGCACCTGTTTCTATGGTTACGTGTGTCTGGTTTTATTGGAGTGTTTATTACAGGAAAGTAATGACTCATATTACACAGTGGGGCTTTTTGCACCATTTTTGCATTAACACATTAGAAAATCAAAGGCGTATAAATTAGTTGGTGGAAGTACGTAAGCAGTAGTTCTAAAATAAAAATGGTATTTTTTCTAACTGGTCAAGGGGTCATGGAAGTTTTTAGTGAGAAATTATTCTGGGGCGTGGATTGAAGTATCTGTCCATATAATACTTAGTGACTTACCATGGTGATCAAAATTTACCCTAGAAGTTACTAAGGAAAATTATACTGCATACTGACTTTCATAATGTAGCTAGAAATTCCTCTTTCAATATAAAGACCAATTAGATGAACAAAACTTTACTTTTTGTAATGTTGTTTTTTTCCTCTATAATAGCATTTTCAGGGATTATTTTCCTGTTGTTCTTCATGGAAACAGATATTATTGATGGATATTTTTAATGTATTACTTCGTATCAGAGTAAAATGACAGGTATACTGGGAAAGTAGTGAAACCAACATATTGAATAAAATGTTATGTTTTCAGGTAGCAAGAGAGGGAAATTCCTTCCTAATGTGCCTTTCTGTATTGAAATCTGCATTTTCAAGGAAGTCTGCTATAATTAAAAAAATTCTATTTTATTTTGTTTTATTCCCATGTTGTCTTCTCTTTTAATTTGAGAGAATCAAACAAGACATGAAGATAAACAGATCTTAATGACATCCAAATCCCTGTTGAAGGGAATAAGAACATTTCTGTGCAGCTGTATTTTCATGAAAATGGTGAAATTTGTGTGGGATTTTTAAGAGAGTAAGCTGAATGTAAAATTGTATTTCAGGGTATTGTGTTCTCCACCACTAATATAAATATGGCTTTCTTACAGCTATGGTAGTATTTTTTGTTTCAATAAACTTTTCCTGGTCTCTGTAGTATAAAATGTATTCTTCAGCTTTTTATAATGCTAATTACCAAATAATACAATCCTCTTTCTGGAAAGTGCCTCCTTCTTACATATTTTAACCCTCATCATTGTGGCTTTTTTTCTGTTGAATGAGAGCTTTGAATGTCAATCATAAATCTGAGTTTTGTCATGTTAGATGAGACTGTTTGCCTATCAATTCTCCCTGTTCAACTTCCAAGCAATATTTGATACTTCAAAGTAAAAGCTTTCACCTTGAAACATTTGGATCCCAATCTGCCTATTGCATCAACCATAAACACTGGAGCTAGGGGAGAGCAGAATACTGCGGGATGAAGCGCAGAGTATTTATTTCACATCACCTCTGCACAGTACTTCCAAGCATGAGCAAATGTCCATGCATGTGGAACTAGATGTAGAACTGGAATCAACCCCAATAAACTGGCATTTGGAGGAGATTGGCTTAGATGCCCACAACCAGGGAACAGTCTGGGATGGAAGGAACCTGAAGAGATGATCTGGACCAACCTCTTGCTCAAAGCAGGGCTCAGAGTTGGTTGGTCAGGGTCCTATGAAGCTGAGTTTTAAATATTTCTAGTGAAAGACCTGCTAGCATTTCTCTGGGCAATGTGGTCAGATGTTTAACTGTTGTCACAGTGGACATTTTTTTCCTTTGCGCTTCTTGGAAACAGTGAGTGCTGTTCCATGTGGGGGAATCCTATTAATCCTCCTCCTGGTCAGCCACTTTTAGATTTGCTGAACCCTGAAGACATCCAGGGGAGCTGAGTCAGCTAGTAAGGCAATACCTGGGGCACTGAATACAGATGGCTAATGAGCAGATGGAGAGGGAAATGAAATTCAGGCTTTCAGTGCAGTAATAAAATCTCTGCAGGGCATGTTGGCACCCAGCTGCAATGGTGAGGTGGTGTATCAAGAGTGCAGCAATGTGATACACCAGCAAAGCCCCCTTCCCCAAGGGTTTAGAAGCCGTATTTCTGTTGGGCCTTAACATCTCTCCTCTATGGGCTAGATATGAAGAGTATGCCTGGAGGCTCTGAATAGGGGTCAATCCAAATTACTTGGCACTCAGTGGAACTGAGATGCTCCACAGTGTTATGGGTGGCACAGGTGGTGTGTCCTTTCCATTTTTTGGAAATGGTTATTCCCTTCGATACTTTTGTACTTGATGAAGTGAGTTGTGTAACACTTTGATGCTTGTCTCTGGTTTGGGTTTGGTTTTTTTGGGTTTTTTGTTTGTTAGTTAGTTAGTTAGCTTTTGTTTGGGTTTTTTTGTGTGGTTTTCTTATTGTTTTGTGGGGGTTGTTTGTTTAACTTAACAGTTTTGGTTTAAAACACTGGTTTTTAACTCTTACTAATTCCCCCATCCCATTTTTTTTACAGAAAACACTCTTATAGAATTTTTAGCAAGTAAAATGGTCCTTTTTTGTCTGTCTGAAAGTCATGAGTTTTGCTTCATAGCCAGAATTGTTGCTTCCTTTACAGTCTTTTTGGTGGTTTGTTGTTGGTTTTTTCTGTTAAAAACAGCATATGAAATGGTGAATACTATAGCGTAATATCTTTCCATTATGATATGAAACATGAAATACTAAATTTGGTGTAGTTAATTACATAAATTAACAAAAATCTAGTGTGCCTTAAAAAGAGGTTGGAGACTGTTCTTTAGCCTTGTATCTTCATTGGTGTTTCCTAAACCAATCTGAATATCTCAACAAAATTAGTTCAAAATCAATTTTTGTAATGATTGCAAAGGATTGTGCAATTTTTGTAATGATTGCAAAGAGTAGTGGTTCTTTAGTGATTATAGGGGGTTTTTTTGTAATGATCAATTGGAAGTATGTGTGTTGTGTGTCTGTAACATGCACGGCATCACTCTCTAACCCAAAGGACCAGCAAGAGCTGTGTTTCATTTTATTAATTAAAAACAGAGTATTTTTGGGGTTTGCGTTGTATTATCTAATGATTTTTCAATGTTTTTCTAGCATAGAATATGAGATTGCTCTCAATATTGATTACTCTCAATATGTTAGGAAAAAGATAAATTATGTACTATGTGATGTGTTACTTAAAGCATCTGGTGGTGGAGCAGTTCAGTACAACGCATGAGTAGTTACAAATTGAACTTGTTTAATTCAGTGATGATAAAGTGATATTATACTCATTGTAGCCATTCAGAGTTAAGTTTTACACAGAAATTCTAATTCCATTGACTGTTTCAAGTCAATTGCTGCTATGTGAGTATATTTTAAGTAAGTTCCTTCATTATGAATGAAGATGCTTTATGATAAAAAAGATACACAGAAAATGAGAAGCTGTGTCATTCCCACACACATACATTGTGTCTTTTTTTCTGTAATAGAGACTTTTAAAGAAAATATATGTTGGTTTATTTTGAAGTGATCCTATCACTGTTGTAGAGGACTAACTTAGAGGTGACCACCCATTTTAAAATATGTCCATTTTTCTTTAGTTATTAGCATGGTCCTAACTAAGAAATTCACAGTTTCTTTTGTTTCCTGCTAAGATTTGACACATGATGATATAAGTGAAATAGTTTTATTTTGAGGGATGGGAAAGGAGAATTGAGAACAGAGGTCAGATGCAGTTTTTCTTCTTGATTAGACCATATTTCTTCATTGCCTTTACTGTGTGAGTAAAATATTGAAAGGGCTTTCAGGTTGGGGCCTGGACTGGATTGTCCATATCATTCTGCTACTAAGCAGTGTGTAAACTACAGGTTGTTAAGTAAATAGGGAAGGTCTGAAGTTGAGCCAAAACCATAAGGAATGTATGCATACTCTGTGAGCAGGTAGGGGATACATACCATCTGTGTGTGTATATGTATCTGCATATGGAAGGAGAGAGAGAGGTTAGGCAAGGTGCTCCCTTGAGCTCCGATTTAATTTTGTGTCCCACTCACACCTCTGTGCCCAGCAGTGTTTGTGTGGAGTCAGGGAGTAGGGGAGGGAAGGTTAGTTTCCCTAACTCAGCTGTGCTCTCTCTTCTAGCTTGCTTTCTCTGTGTTATAATGACCATTGCACCTGGAGAAAAAAAAATACACNGCACCTGGAGAAAAAAAAATATACTCCCAAATTCAGATTTCCTCTATTCCTTTCATTTCCTCCTGTGCTTTTTTTTGCTGCTCCTAAAATCTCTGTAAATGTCAGCCTCTACACATTAATGCTTGTTTGTAGCGCTAACACAAAACAGCCCACAGGATGATCTGAAGGGTGTACCAGAGTTATTCATGTGCTTTGTTTACCACTACCAGCACATGCAGGATCCAGTGATCATGACAGAACGGCATAGTAGCTCATTGTTACTGAGCTTGCTGGTCTCTCAGCATTCTTTCAGCTATCCTGTTTGTCAGAAACTGGGAGGAAAAGTAGGAGACTAAGGTTCTAATGAGACACCCAACACCATAGGACCCCTTTCCAAATGATGGAAGCTCTAATTATTCAGGATAAATATTGTATTACTTCTTTTATTTAGCTTTCAGACAGAGTCAGCTGGAAAGTGGCAGGAGGGAAGGGTTGAGAGAACAGGTTGTAGTCAGGGATGAAAGAGAAACAGAAATTCTTGAAGGCAAGCAGGGAGGCAGAGGGGGCTGTTCATTTGCAGGATTCGGTGTTCATCCCAAGGTGTTCCTGAGGTGTTAAGAGACAGGCAGGGCAGAAATGACCTAGGGGATGTCTATGCTATCATCTAACTAAGCTGTCTACCTTACCACTGAGATGCTGGAATTGCTTGAGAAAATTAGCAGACATAATCAATCTTCAAGCAGATTGCTTTATGCAATTTGGATGTTAATTTCATAGAGTATTTGGTTTTCAGCAAGATGGATAATGAAATAAGTGTTTATTAAAGAATTGCAGTCTGTCTAGTCTTCCCTTCTGGTATGAGTTAAACTGTAATGGCTGTCATGGAGTGACTGCCCCCAGGTGTTATTAGTTCTGTCTGTGTTTCTCTCTGTATTTTGTACTGACTCATATTTTCAATGCATTAGGTCTTAATTTTTTTTTCCCTGTGAACTTGTGTAGAGATTGTTCAGGGCACCTAATATTGGCAATAGGTGTTTTATCTTAAATGTGCTCAGCACAATTGAGAAAGTGGATCTTCGGCACCTTGTGGTGCTTTATTTTGGAGGACTGGCAGATGATTTTGTTATCTAAATAGACTGTAAATCATTTTGCTGGAGAAGCTTTCAGGACTTGCTGTGCACATCAAGAATCCACTGTCCACTGTAGGCAGTGGGAAGTCAGCAACTTTAATGACTTTAAGAGGTTTTGATTAGTCTCTGCACAAGGCTTCTTGTCTAGAGTACTAATCCTTCATGTTCTGGAATAGTGCATTCAGAAAAAAGTACTAAATGAAACTTCATCAATAATTCTCAGATTCCAGTAGACATGATGAAAAAGGGGTGTGGGGTTAACACATTGCAATACTTCAGCTATTTTAGGTATGATGTCACCAGAGGTATTTAAATGTCATTTATTTCTATTCCTTTCCAAGTCTAAGAACAAACTGCCATTGACCATGAGTGTGGCATTTCAGCCCAAAGATTTTTTTTCAAATGTGAATGAAACTCACTGTTCATTACTATTAATATTAAATTCTAGCCTGTGTTTAGTCAGAATTAGACTTTTCATGGATGGAACACATATATTCTGATTTCTGCATTAAGCAGAATGTGGTCCTGCCTTAAAAATGCTTCCAATAGCAACTAACCTCCAATATGTCAATAAACAGTATAAAAGCATTAAAGACTTCCCACCACATCCGCTGCCAGACAAATGACAAACATTAATAGGATTTAGCCAAAGCCTCTCTACATGCAAAGTGGAAAGGGCCAGGACCTCCCCTAAAAGGAGTAGTTTCTTCAGATGTAATTCAGGTGCCCTGTGTTTCCATGGGTGATCCACTGAAAGACACCTTTACTGGGAGGGTGTAGCGGTGGAAGCAGGTCTGGTGTGACAGTGAGAGCAGTGAGGTGGTGCAGCAGCCTGACTGGTGAGAAGACTGGAAAGGGTCATAACTTCTTCCTTTGTAAGCAGAAAACAGCAAAGCTGCTTCAATCATACCACACCTATTGTGGAGACAAAAAGCAGTTTCTAAAAAAAGATTTGGCTTTCAGTGAGAACTTGGTGGGTTATTCAGAGGAGGGTGAATACAGGAACTCCTGCTCAAGTTCGTGCTCAAATCTGTACAGTACAACTCAGGGAAGACTTTTTGTTTAGACAAAGGGTGCTTAAGAGAAGAAAAGTAATTTTCAAGGAGTTCTTCAGTGAGAGAGAGACCAATCAGCATTTTTGTTCAGAGCCACAATTGAATAACTCAAGTTGAATGTTGATACAAATCTCATTGGAGATTTGTTCCAGAGTGAGAGATTTAGAGTGTGATCTCTGTGGAGAAATAATATGTTTCTGCTTCACAGGTACTGAACATAACCACTAAATAGCAGAGTTCTCTCAGTCCTGAGTGAAGAGTTACTGATTAGCTTAGAGTTTACTTGGGAACTAAGTTTACTTTCTTCAGGAAGGACAGGCTAAAAATATGATACAAAAGTTCCTGTTCTGTTGCTTCCCTGATTTGCAGCCTTCCTCCTCTTAGTTCCTGAATTGAGATCTTTCTTTCAGACAAGAAAATCCTTTTCTGAAAATAGCGCTTAAGTTCTCTGTCCTCTATTTCTGATTTGAAAATCACTTGCTGTATTTTCCTGATTCCCTAACAGTTCACTTCTGCCCTGAAGAATTTTTGCAACTGAAATAAATTTTTAAAACTTATTTTGTCTCTATTTACACAATATATCATGCTGTCACCTACTGCAAAAAATGATAAATCATTTTTAGGATAGTGTATGTCACTGAAAATATTAGATTAAAATAAAACATCTTGTCTGTGCTTTTAAAATCAATGATAATGCTGAGACATTTAAAAACAAATATTGAAATAACTATAACTGAGATAAATAAAAATGTTTATAAAGCCAGGAATCACATATGAGACTGAAGTCCAATAATTGCTTCAAGATTCTTGAAACATGACAATCATTTTTCCCCCATTATACCTGTGAAAAGTGGATGTCAAACATTTTCATTTGTACCTGAAAGATCACTTAACAGAAAAGGACACAAAGAGTGTATAAGGCAGAGAAGGCTATATTAAATCTGTTGTGAGAAACTTCATTTGAAAAGGTGTGATTTTGTGCCCTGAGATGCACTGTCATTATCTCTGCATATGTTTCTACGTGAATGGGATATCCACTTTCCTTAGACATATTTTTGTCTGTTTTCCCTTTCAACAAACTTCATTCCTGTATATGCATTTGTTCCCCAGCTTCGTCTGTGCTCCATGAGATACACAAAACTATCTGACACTCAGCTGTTATCTATCTAGCAAATGTAGATATTTTTCAGTTCAGTGTTTGAAGTGAAGTGTCAGGCATTAGCAGCCCAACAAAGAAGTGTTTTTATAGCTTGCAGTAGAGAGTCTGTGTCACCTGTTGTCAGGAATGGTGTGAAACAGGAGGATATTGAAGCATGCAAGCTGGAACAGAGGTTGAGAATAGTGTAGTATAAAGGTAACTGAGCTTGGATGCAGAATTCTCTATGCTGCCTTTTCGGAGTGATCTCTGGATTCGACTGTCTCCAAAACCATGCTCAGATGTTGTTACAGTGGTTACCATCAAGTGTTTTTGATATAGCAAGGCTTTTCCAGAGCATGGAAAATGATTGAAAACCTATGAAAAAATGAATGTAGAATGATACTGGTTTAATTGGAGCTGTTCAACACTACTGAAATAATTGAATGGCACAATACTAGATTGCTAGCATTTTACACTTATCTTCCTGTGTAAGTATTTTTAATGGGCAGTACAATGGAAAAGTAAGTCCAGCGTTAATTTTTTTGTGTTTTTTGATTTACAGCAAAGTCTTTTTAAGTTCTTTTTGACACAAACATAGAAGTATCTCACAAGAATGAAGTTAGTATTTATTCGCCAACAAGATGTGTATATGTTTCCAGCATATTCTAATCCAGATACTAGGCTTTTGGAATCTTTCAAAAGTGGCCTTTTAAAAGTGCACAAGTAAGACTTCTTCTTCACCTTCCAAGAGTTCTTGCTTATGATATTTGTAAATTCTGACAGTGAATAAAAATTAACCTCTTAGCTTTCCTTTCTTGTAGGGTGACAGCTCCTATGTAAAGGATCGTTGGTGTGTGTTTGATGGATTCATGGTCTTTTGTCTTTGGGTGTCATTGGTTTTACAGGTAATCATTTCACTTCCTTTTACAACGAATAGTTCCTTAATTGTGAAAAATACATGACACAACCAAATAAATGTGAATTGTGGAAGTGGAGTTGTACATGGATCAAATTGTTCTTAAAAACCCATGATGAATTCAATAGATTTCTAATTGCACATTGCAGCATATCTACATTAGTAGTAGAATTTATCTTGATTATTTTTACTTATTTAATCTGAAGTTTGTTAACATAAACCCTGTGCAGCCAGAATGAGAAAGAGGATCTCCAGAGAGACCATTTCTCCCTTAGTCCACATGACAGTTGTGCTCTTTTCCTTCCAGTGAGTCTAGCAGGATGCTATGGTGACTAGCTCAGGCACCTAACGGGAGAATTATTCCAAAGGTAGATGTTTGCCATTCTGTAGGTGTAATGATATAGTGAGTGGAGTGGTTTCATGCAATATCACTCACACCTAACAAAACATTTTCCAAAATTCACGTTAAAGAACAATGGAAAAAAAAAATTGGAAACAGTTTCCTAAATTTTTATAATGAAAGAAACCTGAACATATTACAAAAAATTGCAGTGTGAAGGTATAGGTTAAATTTTGTCCTGCAAATCAATTAGTCCTTAACTGTAGCTGGTTTTCTGGGTAAGAACAGGTTGAAAACTCTGACATTGAGTTTACAATGGCATAAAGATTGTAAAAGTTTTGTAGTGATTGCTGTGATTGCTGTTAGACACTTACACATTTCTGACAAGTTTAAGACACATTGTAATTTTCTGCTTTTTACATGGGAGACTTTGGTACACGTTGTACACATGCAGAATGAAGGTTGATAAACTACCCAGTTTATGCATTGCTAGGTTCCCCCTCTATTTTCTTAGTACTTTGAGCAAACATTAAATCAAGCAGTTACTCTCTGAGGTGAGAGACAAGGATTAAAACAAGACATTTACACTCAGTGATTCAGCTAAATACTCTTTATGGAGTGCATAACCTGTCAGTGTATTGAGGAAATGGTTCCCTGTTCTGTGCCTTGGCTGAAATTTATATTGTAAGTGGAGTCTAGGAGAAGATCATGTACAGTTTTGTCATGCACTGGAATTAAATGGAGAATTTATGATCATGTTGCACCTCATTAGGCAATCTGTGTACGTGTACTTGTATATCATAGTAAAAATCTTAATGCTGTGCAATGTTAACAGATACTGATTTTCATATTTGAAAATACATATTAATCACTTCTAACAATGTCGCGGGAAAGGTGTGGGGTAGGACTAGCACAGAAACAGGCAGCTGGACAAGCTTGCACAGTCTTCTTGAGTTGTTTGAGACAAATATTTTGAACATGGGCAGAGTATATTTTGTGAATTTCATTAGGGTAATTTAGAAGTGGATTAAAGTATTTACAAATACTTTTATTTTAAAAAGATGTGGTAAAAATAAGCTGTAAAATAAACCAAGAGAAGATTGAAAATGAAACTAAAAAACATGTATAGTATTCATACTTTTAAAAGCTCTGCAAGTTAATGCAGGTGCAGGACAGGGTCATCAAGACAAACTACTGATCCTTTTCTTTGTAGGTGTTTGAAATAGCTGAAATAGTTGACCAAATGTCACCGTGGGGCATGTTGCGGATTCCACGACCACTCATTATGATTCGAGCATTCCGGATATATTTCCGTTTTGAGCTGCCAAGAACTAGGATAACAAATATCTTGAAGTAAGTAAAGTTGTTTGAAAAATAACAGAGCTTATTTCAGTTTTGACATAGGAGACTGACTATGTGGTCAATCAATGACCCTTCATGCTTAATGGGTATTTTCCTCATGAGTTCTAGTTCTGGCCAAAAAATTCTTGCTATTTTTCATATTTAAGGAAACATCAAGTTTTATAGAAAATGATCAGAACATTCAAATGTTTAAATAAATTTTAAAGTATCTTGCTAATAACTGTAGTCAGCAATTTTCAACTGATGGTATCAAATTCTGTTCCATTAATATGGTGTTGTGGTTTTAG
>VYZT01013116.1:0-22222 GCA_013400735.1 Pomatostomus ruficeps | reverse complement strand
ACTGCCAGGTCTGCCACTAAACCTTCTTNTTGCTTTACTTTTCAATTTATCTTCCTTCTTCTAAGTTTGTGGCAAGGAAACGAGTTCTGTTAAATTTACTTTCTACAGTATGGACTGACTAGAAATGCTTTCTGTTAATAACAGCCTTTATTTTTTTACATCAGACAGATCTAAACCTCCCCTGGAGCAACTTGAGGCTGACTCTTGTCCTATTTTTTGTTACCTGGGAGAAGAGACTGACTCCCACCTGGCTACAGCCTCCTTTCAGGCAGTTGTAGAGGTCTCCCCTGAGCCTCCTTTTCCCCAGGCTAAACACCCCCAACTCCCTCAGCCGCTTCTCACAGGACTTGTGCTCCAGACCCTTCACCAGTTTGTGGAGCTTTCACTGCACTTCCAGTCTCATCATGTGTGACAGCTGCTGCTTCAGTGGTCGTGGTGACGCTGGACAGCAGTGGCATCCTTACTAAACTAGTAATTGGAAAGATCTTACCTCAGCAGATGTCTTTTCTTTTTACATCAGCTTGATGACAGGTGCTTGTGGACCTTCCCCTTAACTTTCCTAGGCTGAGAAAACCCCAGTGTCTCTTGAAGGATGCCTTTGTGGGAAGGTCATCAACATCAATCCCGCTTCAGCTAATTCCTCATGAAGTGCTTATGTGGACTTAATACCCTCCTGCAAACCCAGTCAGGGAAGTGTTCTGTCCACAATAAAGACTTTTAAGAACAATTTGCTGTTGTCTCTTTGGCAGAAGAAATATCTTTAGGACAAAGAAAGCTTCTAGATTCTTCTGTGGGATGCCAGGGGTAGGCATTATTCTAGCAGTGAAAGACAACTTTATAATTAGCCTTATTCTCTGGAATTCAGTTTTAATGTTTAAAATAAAATGTAAAATGTGATTGCAAAGAAAACCTTTCGAATTTGAGTGTTCTCTATTGGGTAAAATGGTATTTCTGAGTCTTCAGGTGGTTTGAAGAAGTGCTTTTGTAGTTCAACATCTGCTTCTTCTATAGGTCCTTCTGTCTTTCATTACAGGCACAAAAGTCCTGAAGGATGCAAATGCATTGTTGATGAACAAATGTCAAGCATAGTACAGAAAACATGGAAGCTTAATTGAAAGCCGCATGATGTTTGAATAGGACTGTGGAAAGCCCAGAATCCTCAAAATGAAAGAATTGCATGCGTTTCTTGTGACAGTACTGTCTAGCAAAAGCTGGCTGCCAAATGGCTTTGTTGAGGCTTAATTCTAATCAACCAAGAGTACAGCAAGTGTTGAAAGTGCAGGAGTTAAATATATTTTCATATGAAAGGAATAGATCAGTGTTTCATTTGTATTTTTTTTTTTTTTTTGAGAGAAGCATGTGGGTTCTGGAGATAGAAATGTGTTTGCTACACATGTGGGATTTTTTCAAATGTTTTGCTCAAGACTATATTAAGACACATAGTACAGTTACTTCCCAGATATTTGGGAAATTGCTCTCTCTTTAGCCATTGCTGAAAATTGCTATGTAAAAAACTTTTAACTGTACTAATTAGTCCCGATTATTTGTATTTAGAATGGTATCTATTAAAGAACATAACAAGAAACCTTACCAGACTTGCAGTTCAGCAGCAATGCTGTTGTATGCCTGTCAGCATAGGATTCACGGGGGAAAGAAAGAATGATTAAAGATCTGTAACATGTTTATGTTTTGAGGAATATTTCTGTTTGAAGTGCTGGTTTTCTTGACTTTATCTGCTTTAACCTGGTTCTCTGCACTTATGCACAATGTTGATTTTTCTAGACCAACAAGTTTGAGGGTGATACAGACCCATGTAAGAAGCAAGCACGTGAGGCACAATTCAGAATAGGCAACTTAGAACACTTCAGCTGTGTGAACCTAAATGCTGTTGTTTTAGCTGTGTTATTGCTTCATTTTCTATTATCTGTCAGTATAAAGGAGTATTCCCAAAGTCTTCATTTTGAAGATATTGTCACTTGTCTGGTGTGTATGGCTGACCAGTGTCACTTCACTGGTCAGATCATGGGCTGTTAGAAAAGAAGTACAAGCTCCATCTTCTTATTCAGCTCCTCTGTTCTTGGCCGTAGATTATGTCCCCTCAATTTCCTCTGTTAATTCTCTGTGTTTCTGTTCTTTCTCTCATGCTAGTGGAAAATGAAAATGGAGCATGTTTTTAAATTGGATGGTTTGTTCTCAGCTCTTTTAGGCTAGATCTTTTGTTTTGAGGACCACTCTGTATGTACTTCTTAAATTGAAGTTCTTCAAATGAGAAATATGCTGCTAACAAGTACATTGCCTACTAAGATTTAAGATTAGGTGTTAATACTATGCTGTCATCATTGTTAAAAGATGTGGGCTGTTCTTGCTTGAAGTTAGACCTAGTTGCTGCTAAAGACTTGAGACATGTAATTTAAAAAAATGAAGGTGCTACAAATTAATTAAGTAATCTGCATCTCTTAGTGTCATTAGGGATGTGGTTTTCCATAAGAATGCTCAAGCAGTTCACAATGATGCATTTGAATTCAATTAGTCAGTTCCTCTGGAAGAAGCAGGAGTGGTAAAAACTGAAGTACAGTAGAGAGATTCTCAGCACTGACTGTCAACATGGAATGAGACTTCTACTGTAGCTATTTCTAGTAATCTTAATCTGTTTTATTTTTCTGTCCAAACATTATTTGAACTTACTTATCCAAAAAGAGTCTAAGCATATGAAAAGTATTTTGTATTACTCAAGGAGCAACATCTGAATCTACAGTAGAATGAACTGTGCCTGGGTGACAAAGTCTTCGTCATCCAGTTCCTCTACAGATTGAAAAAAGGGGACAAGAAACTTTTTGCCCCTTTTTTTTTGGAATTTATTCTTGTGCCAGGAAGAGACATGAAAGGGGCAGGGCTTAGTTGCAGCAGATAAGGATGACTGATGAGTCTGATGTAGGTTTACCTTCTGCAAATGTTTCTGATGGTCTCTTACCTTGTAGAAAGGCATGCTGATGCAGAAAGGAAAACGTCTATCTTGAAGAAAGGGTTAAGAAGAAGATGTCTAGTATTGGAAAAGGATGCCTTATTTATGGAGGGAAAGATGCTACAGCTCTCTTTAGCAAGAGCTGAAGACCTGTCATTCTTCCTCAATGCATTCGATAGAATACAATACAGTATATTTACTGTAGCTTGGCTTCATTTAACAACTTACAGTTATATTTAATTTGAATTGGACTCTTACCAAATAGACAGATGCTTTTAATAAAGTCAAGTAAATGAAATAAAGCATTATAATAATGTATATATTTGCAGATGGAAATTAGAATGGTTTCATGGAATTATTTTGTAAATTATTGAATTGTGGCTTCCTTCCATAATTTGGAGCATTTTTGCCTCTCTGATGTTCTTTGTAGTGCAAATTTGGTACTGCTCTGAGTAATTTAAACCAAATGTTTTAAACTGTGTCTTTTTTTTTATTATTATTCTAGCCCTGATGATATTGGTACCTGTTGGTATATCCTGCTGTCTGGTTCAGTCTTCATTAAAGAATCCATGTTTCTTCCAAGGAGCAGGTATGTTAGCTATGAATGTACTGCATTCTATATTTTAAACATAAATCATGAGATGTAGAGAATTGTTAGAATTAAAAGGCAATGTCTTATATTTCATGAAACACAGAAGAACAAATATAAACACATGTCTCCTGCCTTTACTAGCTGCGGGAACTGTTTCATGCCCATAGCTAGAGCTGAAAGCCCATTGTTGTGACCAAAGTTTCATGCAGATGCTGTCAATTTAAAAAATAAAACCACCAAATACCTGGCAAATGGAGCGAAGTACCGAGTAGTCTCTTCATGTGAGTAATCAAGCTTCAAATCATAGGATGCACTAGAATTTGGATGTTTTCCTGAGGCTTTATTTACTGTGCACACATCTTTGGTGCATGTTTTAGTATGTGCTTGGATCATGTTACTGCAAGTCTTGCTGCTTCTGTATAAGGTTGTGCTTCATGCAAATGGATTTGCAATGAAGAGCAGTTTCTTACATGGGAAAAAAAAAGTTTGAGTGTAAGGCACTCAAAATTTATATTGCTTCAGTTTAAAAAAATATTTTGAGCTATGGAAAAAAATGCAAGTGATTGCAAGGATTTTAGGCTAAAGTGACTGAGCTTGATCATTTTAATGGAAGCAGAGCAGAATTATTTTTAAATGCTGGTATATGCATATTCATTCAGACTACTGTAAAATGCTCCTTTGAAGTATATGGCATGTAATAAAATTTATGAAATGCAGAATGAAAGAATGACCTGTCTCTGTATAGTATCATGATAACTGGAATTTTTTTACAATTTTAAATGGTGGGAAACCACTTTATGGCTAGTGTTAGTTTGCGTATGAAGCATTAGATCTTCATGTCTGCCTTTCAGTGCGAGAACAATGCAAGCCTTGAGACTTCCATTTGATGATGGCGGCATGTTCTTGGTGCAATCAAGTGTCTTGTCTGTCAGGCACTGCTGATAAAAAGGTATATTAGATGTGCCAGAGAATAGTTAATGCTAAAGGTGCAAAATTGATTATTGTGAAAAGTAGCACAACAACAGATTATAGGACCCCTGCTTCTGGCAGAGTGAAAACTGTCCCATATGTCATCCATGAGCAGGCAGTGCCAGGAAAAAAGCAGAGCATTTAAGGGCTGTTCAGGTGAAGAAGTGTATAAAATGACATCTGGGACGCTGTCTGATACCATAGTGAAGTACAGGCATGGAACTTGGCATAAGAATAGGTTTTATAGTTGTGGATGAAGTCAAGTAGATGTCAAAGCTGATGTCTTGGGAAGCAAATGCAAGAGAGACGATTTGTTAATTAATGAAGATAACTTAAGTCCATGAAAGTGAAATTAAGAAATTTAAATTATGTAAGATAGAAAGTATTTCAGGAGAGTAAAACCAGAATCATTCTAGTGAGGGGCTCTGTGCTTAGAAGCTATAGTCATTGAAGGGCAGGTGAGGGCCTTATTAGAATTTAGGACAAGGTTAATCAGGATTTTTTCTTTGTAAATTAGTAAGTTGCAATTGGGCTTTGGGCTCATCCATGAATAAGAAGCTTGGCAAAAGTGAGAGGGCACCGAGGTTACATTTCTGATTTGGAATACTGGTGGCTAATAAATGATTTATTGGTTTATTTATTTAGTAAAGAAATGGTCTGAGAAGAAAATGAAGTTTTTCAGGCTTGCTTACGCTGCCAGGGAACTGCTGGGAGAGAAATAGCAAACTGCTCAGATGTACATACTGGTCAGAAGAGACTGCCCAGTATTCTGCTATTTATTTAGCAGAAATGCTAAAGTAAAATTTTACAGTGCTCTAGAAAAAAGGGAGAGAGACCTACTGAAAAGGCTGCTGTCCAGAAAGAACTGCTAAGGTGGTATTCTGGAATCTAAAGAGTAGTGTCAAAAGTGGACAAAAGACAGTTACTGGATAAGTGTTTGTTGAAACCAGCTGTTTACATATACAGGGAGTAGCAATTTCAAGATCCTTTTTGAGCATTGCATAATTTGTGAGTCCTGATGTCCTGTTATTGTTCAAATGAACTGGCTATGGTTTATCAAATGGAACACATCCTTATGCATCACTGACATCAAGTGATAGGAAGAGATCTAAACATTGCAAAGTAGAGATAATCTAATTTTAATTTTATTTGTCATTTAGAGTAAAATAAATTTGTAATAGTGAATTTGTAATAGTAACACTATTTTAGTGTGGGATTTTTTCAGTTTAATCCATTTTGTCTTTGCCCATCTAAAAAGCCAGTAGGATATTATTTTGCAACATGTGAAGAGAGCAGGATGGAGCCAAGAAGTCTGTGTAGAAGCAATAAAATATATAGAAAGCAAGAAGTATGTTCCTTTCTCTAAATCCGATTGACTCAGAAAATTCTCTTTCTTTTCCCAGAGCCAAATGTAATTCATCCCTAAGCATCTCACCATCCAAAACTCCTCTTTTTTTCCCCCACTTTAAAAATATTCTTTCTTTTTTTGTCAGCCTGCCCCATGCACCTGTAATAAATCCCTTTGGACAGGTTTTTCTGGGTTGCTGATCCTGCTCAGACTGAGGGCTTCCCCTTGCCTGTCGTCCTGACCTTCTCGAGCTCACCTTCACTGAATGATGGCTGCACAGCAGCTGACCCAATTTAAAATAAGACACGTTGTCATCGCGCCAATCCACCCCCAACCCCTGAATTTCAAGAGTATTTGGTATTCTTTGTTGGATTTCACCCTATTAAAATGAATGTCTTTACATGCCAGAGCAAAAGTAGTATCTCAGGGTAATTTAAACAGATCTATTGGATAAATCTGCCTACATTCTTGCAGGTGTGTTCTCAGTCCTGTGCAGAATTCGACCTTACTCTTAACTTCATGGCAGTTGCCATGTGAGTCTGTGAAGAACAGGAGAGAGGACTGTCACTAGATTTGAGCTGGCACTTGCAAGTACGTTAGTGCATTTGACTGCATATGCTCAGAATTTTATTTGCATTTGGGTCCCTATTAGCTGATTTACTTACATTAGTTTTAGATGTAGCATCCTCAGATTAGTTGGTGAGTTACCCTGGAAGTGCTCTTTTGTTGTATATTTTATATCAGGTAAACTGATTTTATTTCTTTCTTCCAATCATTGTGTCCATGGCTTTCATTTCTAGTGTTAGATAGCATTTAAAGTTCTTTCACTAGAGACACTATGTTTGGCAGATAGTTAATATATAAAACTATATAAAGAATGTTTTAAAAAATATCCCCTTCCCCCACCATGAAGCTGACTAAAAGCGTAAGAAATGCTACCCCCCCTGCTTTTGCACTGCTGTGGTTTAGGAACAGCACACCCTAATTTACTGCCCCCCACCCTGAGTCTCTCCCAAACCAGACACCTCTCACTCCCCTCCCCCCTCTGGCGGGGGACACAAAGGCAGAGATCATGAGTTGGGATAAGAACAATTTACTGGAAGCAGCAATGAGATAAAAAAATAAATAGTAACAGTAGCAATACTACTAAAAACCAGGTAAATCAAAAACGGTATAGCAGTCCAAAATTAACCATCTTTGTAGTGTATGAGGTATGGTAAGTATCTACTAGTTGAAATAGTTCAAAATGAGTGTCAAAGCTGCCAGTTTTTGAGGAAGTTTTATAATGTACTCGGTGACTTGTAAAATTACTTGTAACTAGCTACTGGACAAGTCTTTAATTCCAAATTAAAAAAAAAATAAGTTGTTCAAGAGAGAATATTGGAATACATGAAGTCCTAAATTGAGTATTTTGCTTTGGAAACTTTAACATCTAAACCACGTCTGTGTTTTGAATATAGCATGAGTTTAATTTTATTTTCCTTTTGTAATATAGTTTAGCTTGTGTTTGTTCAAATGCCAAGCCATCAGCTAGCAAATAGTGTTTGTAGGATATGGGTGGATTTTATTATCTTAACTTATTATTTTGGGAAAATATGCAATCTACAGTTTTAAAGAATTGTACTCTGAACAATTAAAACTGCCATTTATTTGGTGACATAAGGTAAAGCTTAATCTTGTTCTCCTATTTGATTTCTGTAAATTACAACAGTGAAATTTATTTTGACAGCTTAATATGAGGAAGATCATCCCTTTCCCTCCTACCCCTTTCCCCCCAATTTTCCTATTAATATTTACAAACTTCTTCCTTTAATGTATCAGGCGTATATTATGGTTAAACTAAACATTCCTTAAGTCTTTCCTCCCACCATGACCATCAAACTAGCACAAATTAACACTCAGTCCCCTCATCATTTCCCCATAGCATCTGTACCCTGAAGCAGTTCACATGGTAGAATGAGGTTTATGTATGAACTCCAGAAAATAAATGAGCAGAAAATACAATTCCCTGAGGGCTCTCCTGGCTCTCCTGTGTTTTCACATGGCCACTGACAGCAGCAATGTGACAGTCCCTCAAAATACCTTTTGGGATGGCCTCCAGCTTCCCTAAGCCTGCTCCATGCTCTCACCATGTTTGATCATTTGCTTGGACTTCTGTATGGTTTTTGTACCAGAACTTTGCTTCTAGTGTGAACTCCACTGGGTTCTTTTTATTACTTAAATGGGAGCTGCAGCACCAAAAGGTCTCCTAGATCTCCCACAGCTCACCCTGTGCTTGCTCTTGGTCTCCATGACCAGAGGATGCAACTATCTCTGAGCAGCAACAAAATGCAGAATTGCTGGGCAGTTTTTCTCAGACTAGTAGGCTCTGGTGCTTGGGTTTTTGTGCTTTTCTCCTAGAATACTTCTGAGCCTGTCTGGGTAGCCCGTGCTGTGCTGCACAGGCGTTCTGTGATGCCAACTTGCCACCTGCAGACCTGGCTTTACGCTTGGCTTTTGCTGCTCGCTCATCTCCTGTTTCCTTGCTGTAGCCTCTTTTCTTCCACTGCTGCCACATCCAACCAGTTCTCTGCCTCATACGGCGATGGAGAGCTGCTTTCCCTTTGACAAGTTCACAAATTTTACATACAACAGCAATTATTTAAGCTTTTTCCTCTAATTAAAAGATTTAAATTTTGAAGGTGAGAGAACATCTGTTTTTTACTATTTGCAAAATTAAAAGGGATAGATCTGTTTAAATATTGATGGTTTAGCCCTCTGGTCTTTCTCATACTAAAACAACTTAAAAAATTGAATTGAATATCTAATCGTACTGAAGAGCTATTGGACAAATTACGGAGTTCTTTGGAATGTGTATAAAGCAATAGCAAGATTCAGTTTATGCAGAAATGTTTTGTCCTCATCCAAGTGTATCCTCATTAACTTATGAAAGTAAACTTACAAACTAAAATTTGTTAGGGAGTTTGACAAACTTTTTTATTTTGACAGGTAATGAGTGTGAGTATAATGGTGCTGGAGCAGAGCCCTTGGCTATCTACATGCATTTATACAGCTTTATGTATCTGAAACATACTTCCTAATTTTTGTGATGTCTGGATCATGCTGAGTTTTGTGGTTCACATATATCTAACTGATGATGTGTTTATATTCTGAATACAGAATTGCCTTTGATTGATCTTTTGAGTCAGTAAAATTATGCTGATAGCTTTAATCACAATGATAAAATCCTTCTCTGAGTATATGACTCATGTATTTGCAGCTAAGTGTTTATTAATAATGGCTATTACTGACTGAAACCTATGAGATAACAGAATGAACCTGGGATTTTAACTGAGAATGATCACTATACAAAAATATTTAAACCATGATAAAATCCCCTAAAAATGGATATTTTTTTCCCCTGGGCAGGAGACAGAGTTTTATAACAATGGACTTGTGGGAGCTGTACTTTTGTGAACTGCTAGTTTAGTTGTTTAAGCTGCAGAGGGAGTTGATCAAGGGCAGTGTGGAGCTTTTTCAGCTTTTTCCAGGTTCTGAGTTGCTTATGTCTAAGGATTTGCAGCATTGTGATGGAAACATGAAATTCATACATTGAATCTTTATAGAGAAAAATAACTCCCCAGGTTATAGTTTCAAGTCTGTTTAAGAAGTTACTTGGAAGCATATGCTTTGGATTTAGTTTGCCCTCAGAACTCTCTGTCTTGAATAGAAAACTTTACATTTTTGTTGCTGCTGGATTTTCCTATGACCTATTTATTGTTTTGGTATGTCTGTATCAAGCTGGTGGTGTTCCGAGGCCATGCTCCTGTCTCTAAGGGCTGGTGGGAAGGCACAGTGTGGTATTGCTCTGGGCTGACCCCCCTACTGCCTTGTCCTCTGTCTGGTTTGAATGCCTTGGTTCAGCATTTCGGTCCCATCAATTGAAACTGAAGCATGGAGGAGTGTGATCTTAGGGCTTAATCTAGGAAAGACTGAGATCATAAGCTGAAGGAGGAAGTTGGAAGTAGTAGTGATGTCAGTCCATTTATGACTATGTGGCTATCATGAATTACTCACAATGAATTTTAAATAGACATTGAGAGATAAACACTGCTTGCTTTGTACTGTCTGCATCCACCCAAAAGACTACATATGTCCTTTTGGGTGGAGATGTTTACTGGTTTACATGCAAGCAGAAAATTAGACTTATCACAGTGTGTGTGACTGTGATTACTTATTGAGACTCAAACTCCTGGAGAAAATAAAAGCTTGCTTACAAGGTAGCATTTTACTGCCAGAGCCTGATCTGGCCATCTGCCTTGAATTTGTTAATCTCCTCTTGGTATCATGGTTGGTCAGTGTTAGCAGTGAAATCCAGCACTCACTCCTGTGTGTCCTTATACTTTCCTTATGCGGTGCTGGAGGAGCTGGAGCTGCCGTGGGGCTGTGCCTGAACCCATCTCCCTGAGGGCTGGCTGGCAGGGAGGGCATGCAGGGGGGCTTTCAAGTGAGTCTGACTTCATCACTTCAGACACAGTCAGCCCTGGCTGTAGCTAAATTAGCTGAGCCATAAATTGATGGGCCTTGTAATGTCTTCTGCTATTTCAGCAAAGTTTGTGATGCAGAGCACAGGCTACATGCGATCTGAAACTCTCCTCAGAGTCTGAAAAACATGGTGTACAGGTTTTTTTGAATATGGATACTTAAAATTAGTTTTACAGCTAATTTATCCTTTATTCTATCCTTCTTCTGTTCTGCTGAATAATTGAAGAGTTCATTGAGGTCCGAAACTGGTCATGACAGCATCTGAGGTGTTGGGAAATAGTGGAGGAGACAGTTCCCAAATGATGAGATTGGCTGGTGTCTGGTGTTGTTCCTCTCATATTTCAGTGCTACTGGTATGTTGTTTTTGCGGAGCTGGTAAAATGTTAAGGGACTTAATCTATTACATTGGCATCTTTTGAAAACAAAAATAGAAATTTAGCATTGTGTGTCTGGTGCTACCAGGCTTTTATCCAAGTTTGTAATGACAAGATAACAATGAAGCCGAAAGTGTCAACTGACCTGATTATGTTTTCAGTGAGCCTGAGTTGTTTTGATTTCTCTTAAGGAGAGGGAGGCTTTGAGGGATGGAAATGCTCATGGTAGGAGAAAAGCAGACTTCAGGAACTCTCACAAATGCAAGTTATTTTAGTAATTTAAAAAAGCTGACAATTTGTAATACCTTAATTATGAAGTCTGTAGGGGGACTAAAAATGCTTATTATGTATTTTTCAGTATAAAACATCTTCATTGAGAAACTAACATCCAAAGTCTTTGTATGACATTGGAAAAACACTCCTGTTTTAATGAATTTCATGAATGTTAATAAGCCAAGCTGTGTTTAGACAAGGTCTTGTCTCTTAAGTAATGTTTTCCAACAACTTCTCATTCTTTGAGAACATTATGTAGATCTTGTGATGTCACAGTAATCCCCATGGCAACAAGACGTCATTAACATGAAGCATAAGCAAAGCTGATTTTATTGAAACCATTTATTTATTTATTTATTTATTTATTTATTTATTTATTTATTTGAAAGAATAAGAAATAANATTTATTTATTTATTTATTTATTTATTTGAAAGAATAAGAAATAAAGTAGGTTATGAAAAAACCCTTTCATCTTTCAATGTTTTCCGAGATAAAATAATACGAGAACTTCTAATTGAAAAATAAAATAAGGATAATTTTTCCCAAAGAAGGATCTATTCCAAGGTGTTCTTATGAGGTACCTGCCTTCTGGCTTTCTGTGCGAGAGATATTGCAAAGCTGAACCGCTGCAACAAGCTAAATTTTCTGTTGCTTCTAGTAGTAGGTTCCAGTTTTGTTTGTTTATATATATATAGGCTATGAACAAAGATCTTAAATTCAACAGGAAAATGCTATCAAAACGTTTCTTTTAGTATATATAAAAGGGTTTTAAAGGAACACTAAGTGGTATTCTAGTCTGAAAAGTATTCAGGATCACCTGCTGCTATAAAGACCCTGAGCGTCTACCCTTTTTACAGCAAATTTGCAAAACAATTTGTTATTCTTAACAGCACTTTTTCAGATTGGGTTTTTAGCCATTTTTCAGCTTAATCTTTTAGTTTTAATGTAACGTTATGGAGAGATAAAGTGAAAAGCAACAAATGTGAAACTTTGCAGAATTACTTAATTTTTCTACCTAAACTAGTCCGACTTGCTACCGTACTCACTCTTGTAAATGGGTAAAATTTTAAAATTAACCTAACTTTTCAAAACAGTAATCTGTTCTAAAAGAAAAACTGAAGATCATAAAGCATGGTTCAGGGTTGACTGAGGGGATTTGCAATGTGAGCAAACCTCCAGAATCTAGCTAATTTCAAATTATTCACTGTGGGTTTTCAAGAACTTCTTTTGAAGTGCTTCCAGTAGTCAGCTCTAAATTAACAGATTAATGCAACCTCTGATTTGGGTTGCATTTGCATAAGAATTAAATCCCTATAAGTATTACGTAGATAAAGCACTATAGACTGTCATCTGTAAGGATGCAAACTAAAAGTGTTCAAAATCCTGAAGCGGTTTACTAACGTTTCCAGCTGGAGTTTAAATTAACTTCTACACATTTTTAGCAGAAATTATTTAAAGCATTAATTTACTATAAATGTGCTTATTCTATAATTTTAGTATGGTCTGGTTAGTCATCAGGCATTCTCTCTGTCTGGCTTGCTGGGTTCTTTGCACCCTCCTGCTGCAGCACCAGGGTCATTATCCTCGGCACCATGATTCCTTTTCCACCACAGGCAACGGGTGGTTTGAGGCCCAAGTAAAGCAGGGAGCTGCAGTGATATGTGAGGCTTTTTTCTCCTGTGAAACACTCCTCCCAGGTATTATTAAGTGGCGTGTACTTAGCTGTGATATCGCAAGTGAGTCCCTTCCCTGACACATGAGCTGTTGTATCTGAGACTGTAAACATCTAAGCTATCATATGACATTGGATAAGCCTAATCATCCTTATCCATGGTATGCAGTGAGCTCATGTCTCCAGGATTTGCAAGTAGTGACAGGTCTGCAAATGTGTCTTCAACTTGTGTTCTCCTTGCCAGCATCTCAATTTTCCTTTCAGCTGAAAAGCATTTCTGTAAAGCAGCTACTTGCTCTTGCTGAAAAAAAAAAAAAAAGCTATAAATAGAATAGCATTGTAGGAATTAAATAAGTTAAAAGAAGCAAAAAGCTAATCTAGTTATTATTTTGACATGCAGATGACCACTACCTTTTAATTGAAAAGAATAGTTTTTACAAGTCAAATGCAGCTTGGGCTTCCCTTGCCTCTTGCTTTTCCTAAAAGACAGGCACTAATTCAAATGAGAATGAGAGAAGTCAGCCTATATTACCAGATGATTTGATGTTCTATATGATGATGCCCTGTCTCTTAGTTGTCAAACTCTTGCTTCCACAGTTTGCAGCTCTGAGTGTTGGGAAGCCCGCTGCTGCCTTCCCTGCCTGTGCCATCCCCAGTGGAGTGCTGTTCACATTAGAGCGGCTCTGCATGCATGAAGGGCTCTGTCTTTTTTTCCGAGGGGTCAGAAAATGGCCATACCAAATTTAGTTTTTGTCAGAGCACTTAAGCGTTCCCCTGGGAATGGCTTGTGCATGTATACGAGCTTCTTGATTGTAACTTCCTTCTTTTTCATCCCTGGCAGGGGTGAGTGGGCTGGAGGTTTGGGTTTCAGAGCACATTGATATGAAAGCTGGGTAAACCTAGCTTGGCTAGAGTAAACCATATAGAGGGACTGATGCTTTTCATTCTAATCTGGACATACCAAAGTGAAATATGGTGGGTTTTAATGAAAAAGATGCATGAGGAGAAACTTGACTGAATCCCTTATTACCTCTCAAAATGGCAGATAAAAAATAGTTCCCATTTTGTTTCTCATCTTGACATCTACTTAATACTGCTCTGTATTTCATCAAGGAATTCAGTGTGACTGGTTGGCTTAAGAACCAAATCTAACTCCCATTTTGATGCTGTTGCAAGCTGAATGTTGATTACTACAACATGATTTGATTTGGGGATTTTTTGGAGACCAGACATTCTGCTCATGTTTGCTTCAGTATCATCAGATAATAATCAATGTGATTGAAAGCAGGTGCCTGACATGACTGAGATCGTGGCACTGCTGTGAGGAAGTGGCATGTGCAGGTGGGGCATGGCAGCACATGATCCATCCAATGGAATGGGAGCTCCTCTCTGCCCTGATATTGACAAGGGGACGATAGAGGGAAGATTGGAAATGCAGTAGAGAGCACTTGAATGTAAGTGGTGATAATAGCATTTTCAGGGTGAGGGCTACCTAAGAGCAAATGAAGACACTTTGGCTTATATAACTTCAAATTCTAAATATGCTTCATGCAATACCCCTGTATTTCATTTTGGTAGTTTTCTATGATTCTCCTAAATGTAGATGTCAACTGAAGCAATGTAATTTTCACAAAAAGAGCTTTGAAGTATTTGGTTTATGTAACTTAAGATCCATTTTTGTCATGAACATGTTAAAAGCTTGAGAAATTAAACTGAACTGTGCACAGTCTTGTGCTTACAGAGTTATTCATGTACAGTCTTGAAGAGATAAGGATTGCTTGCAGTGAAGGTGGGAAAGGGATAATGTTTAATCTCCATGTTTATTTAGATGTTCTGTATCGGCAAATATTGCACAGCAGTGATCTTAAACCTATTGTATATCCAATATGAAAACTTCAGAACAAAGTTTTGATTATCTGATTTCTAGAGTTTTGGCATAAATCATTACAATATTCATGCATTATATTTCTACTTTATTATATTGTAAATTTTGTTATTAAAAAAAAAGCAAAATCCATATGGAACTTATTTCCTTGCATACATATACCCTAGAAAATTCTAAGAACTTGAGAAACAAGAAAATTTGCTACTTGTATTTTTCCTTTCATTATAGCATGTCTAAATAGAATATGCTTTTTTATTCAGAGGAAATGCCAGTTAAATAGATTTTATTCTCAACCAGAAGCTTTGTTCAAAATATTGCATTTGCATATACATAAAACTATAACACTATTATGTGTTGAAGAATATGCACAATAGAGATGACCATACTTTGTGGAGCTTTTTTGTGAGACTTAGAAATAGTTTTACTAAAACCTTAAGCTAATCTAATGTAGGCAAAATCAAAAGAAAGAACAGTTAAGATTACATTGTGGAGGAAACCCTAGATTTTTGTGTGTCCATTTTGCAAAATAATTGTCACTAGTGAAATTGAGTTTTCTGTGAGGCATCTTTGATCTTTAAGAGGAAGAAAGAAAAGGGCTTCACACTGAAATCCATTTTCTTAGTGTTGTGAAGTTTTCTTCAGATTCTGCATCACTTTTGATGAATTTACATTCCAGTGCTGAGCAATAACTTTCCATTTGGGAGCTGGGTTGACGTGAAAACAGGAATGTGGAGGCCCAGGGTGAGGGGACAGGGCTGAATGCTGATAGAGAAACATTCCCTCCTCAGTAGCTGCTGCCTCTCCTGCGAGCTTTGAAAAGAGCATCTGTGTGTGTGTGCATGAGCGAGGATGTCTGGGGACCTAGGGAAAGGGGTGGGTCGGGTCTGGAGAAAGCTGCCTTATCCTCCAATGTCATGATGATAAGAGAAAGAATAGAACAAGTCATCTCAATACCTGCAAGTTTTTGGCTGTCTCTATGTGTAAGTGCTTATAAAAATTCATGTGTTGCTTGTGGCTTTAGATGTTTCAGTTAATTGAAGTACTTTGTTGTTTTGTTTAATTGGTAAATCTATTAAATTTGAAGGGGAATAAATGCAGACAGTGGTCCTAAATTATTCTCGTTATTTGCTAGGCACTGACATATTTGTACTGCTGTAGTTTTGTAATAGTAAAGGGTTTTTTTAATGAAAACTGAGAGTGTAGACTTGGGAAGTGTGGAAACCCTTAACTTTCACTTAAAACTTGTCTTCTGTTAACAAGCATGAAACCTGAAAACTGATACCTCTGTTCCTTGGCCAGCTATGTATGTTTTCAGTATAACGAGTTGTAAGCTATGTATATAGTAAGATACACTTATGGATAAGGGAACTGTCATCTCTGATCAGTGTAAATTCAATTTAAGAATGCACTAAAATGCAAGTGAAATTGTAAACTACTTACATGGGTTAAAATACCTGCTTTTAATACATAGTGAGAAAAAAAGTTCTTTTAATACTAATGACTTTATTTGGAAATAATGCTTTTGAATAGTCAAGTGGGAAATTATACTTTTGTCAGTTGTTTAAAGGAATAGTATAGTTAGGGAGAAGTTGCTTCGAAAGAATACCTAGCTGTCTGCTGTAAAGTGGATTTCTGTGAATAATATTGTTTTGTATATCTTTAAGTAGTTGCTTGTGTTTGGGGGTTTTTTTTGTTTCTGCTGGGTTTTTTCGTGGGGTTTTTTTGGCAGGGGCGGGTGTTGTTTTTGGTGTTGTTGTTTTTGTTTTTTTTCTTAAATTAAAGTAGGTTTATTTTCACATCATGCATTCAGTATCCCTATGGGAATACTAGTACTGTGATAGAAAAGGACTGCAGAAGTGAAATTATCTCTAGGACAGGTACTGAGGAGAGCATCTGTGGACCTTAATACTCGGGGAACCTCAAGTCAGAGCTTATGTGGTATCAGGGAAGACAAGTGTTGGAAAAGCTGCTGCAAAACAAGGTTCTCTGGGGAATTTAGGTGAGGCAGCAATATCCTGACCAGGCAGCCCTTCTGGCTTTCTAAATTACTGTTATAACCTCTGCATCCCATATTGACAGCTACAATTGCAAAGATACCTTTAAACTGCCTTAGCTTCCTTTGGTGAAATTCTCTCATGCACATCACCAATTTAGAGAAAATAGTTGCAAATCTGTGATTCTTTCAGGTGTAACATTGACTTAATAGCTGCAGACAAGCTATATTTAGGAGCTGAAATTAATAAGGCTTAATAAGACAATTTTGATTTAAATAATTAAGGAATGGTATGATACAACCAAATGTGAAGTGTATATCATGTAAAATTCTCTACTGCATTTTAAAAACAAAAATGGGGTTTAAACTGTGTTCACAGGCTCATCTTACCCTACAGTAAGGGAAGAAGTAAATTTGTCAAATCCCTGGTCTATTAAAACCTGCTAATAAATTCTCTCTGCATTGTACTTTAGATAGCCAGTACTCATGAAGACTATTTTGTGAGAAATCTGGGTAGTCAAACTCACTTTCTATGAACAGTCTGGCATCAAGATTTTGTAAAGAATATTGTTGACTCAAAGTTACCGAAATAGAGCTGATATTAAGAAGACAATCTGTCAGCCCTTCCACTGGAACTTCATTTGCTTGGTACTGTTTCTGTGTGATACCTAACATTCCTCAAACCAGCTTACATGCCTGTTTGTGATCCCTTGTATGAAGTTCTTTTGCTGGTATTTCAGAGAATCACAGAGTGGTTTGGGTTGTAAGGAACCTGAAAGATCAGGTAATTCTAAACCCCCTGCCATGGGCAGGGACGCCTTTCACTGGACCAGGTTGCTCAAGAGCCCCATCCAGCCTGGTCTTGAACAATTCCAGGGATGGGGCATCCACAACTTCTCTGGGCAACCTGTTCCAGTGCCTCACATTCTTATAATGAAGAATTTTATAACAGGCTTTACAGTTTGAACTTTTTTATCAGCTCAGTAAACAGACTGTATCATGTGTTGGGTATTTGCTGCTTCTTATTGCATGCTAATGTTTCAAATAACTTGTTTTCAATTAAATCGAGTTTTTTGGTGGCTTCCTCTACTGAGTGGCCGGTTACTGCAGCTAGGAATTTTGGATAGAGAAGAGTGTCACTGAAGTACTTTTTTGTTTGTCTTTATTTTTGCTCTTGTGGGAAACTGATAAATTAATTCAGATACAACTTACTGACTTTGATGACAGTCTTATGAATTGAAACAGCAATGCCCTAAGATGCCAGTTGTTTCTCAAAGTTGCATGTCAAACAATAACCTGTGTTGAAGTGTGGCTCTGCAAGAGATGGTGTGCACTACTGCAATGGATATTCTGCCATCAGAGATGGACGATTCTGAAGTACCCAGATGTCATGGAGAGTAACAAGAGAGTTTCCTAATTTTCACTGATTATGCGAATTCCTCACTGGTCATGAATTTTCAACAGAGAACGGAAGTCAGGAGGTTTAGCTGGTGTGGCAAGCTGAGAACTGCAACACTTGAAAGTGGTAACTTTCTTATGCCTTGATTTGCTTGTCTTCTTTCTTACAGCACTTCACAAAGTTTAGAGAGTTTGTTTGCAGCCTGAAGTGCCTTGTGATCTTTGGTCAAAGATAATATATCCACATGATGGACTGTCTGCTCTGATAAATTTCATACTGTCATAGGAGTCTGAATAGTCCAGGAATGGCATAGTTACTTGCTGTGAGAACCAGTGTGTTACTGGGGGCAGAAATCAAGAATTTTCTTTATAGTAACTGAATTCATGCCTTCTGTCTTAATATGTTGACTACCTGTTCTCTAGTGCTAAAAGGTGAAATCTAAACAAGTTATTCAAGAATAGAAAAGAACATCCAAAAAATAGCTTTTTGTTTTTACTGTATTTGCTAAAGCTTGAAACTTTTTGTATGTCAGCAGTGGTTAGCAACAGACAGAAGTTTAAAGTTGATACTTACAGACAGCAATAGAGGAAGAAGAAATGGTAGAGTGGAAAAGTGTATATGTGTTTTCTGTTGAAACGAGTGCTTGCTCTGAGGCTACAAAAATGGGTTGGCAAAAAATACAGCAGTATGTGTTTCTTAAGTGGAAAGAGAATATTTCTGTTTTCTTCCAACTGGAATATCAAATAAGTTGGCTTCCTAATCACCATTTTTTGCATTTTTGGTTTTCAATCAATAAGCTGATTTGCTTTCTCCTTTCTTTACTATTCCTTTCTGTTTTTAAGGAAAAACTGTGGTATGACTCAGGCTATTGGCCGAGAAAATAAGTTTGACGCTTCTGCTACAGTGTAGTGAATCGGTATAATGGCTTCACTTTCTGGTGTCTTTAAGAGTAGTTGAAATTGTATAAAATTCAAGATGGTATTGTAAAGAACCCTGTGTTTTGTTGCTGGACTGTAGGATGAGGCATGTGTTTGCCTCTAGGAAAATAAGCATTTTGTCCAGAGACTTTATTGAATATTTCTTTTCAAGGGGCTTAGTATTCTGGAAATTTTTTTCTATTGTAGAAGTCCCATGTACCATTAAATGCGATTATTATTTTGATGAATAAGCACAGCTGGCATTTCTTTTCAATATCTGACTGCCTTCTTTTTGAGCCTATAAATGTGCTGTTGTCAAGAGATTAGCCTTTGGGGTAGCAAGTTAAATTGTTCATTTCTACTAATCGCCAGGCAGGACAGGAACATAGATACGAACTGGCTAGATAGACTGTTCTGGATGGGGTGTGAACTACAGTTTGTGAGTTAGGAAATAAAGCTTAAAACAGTTATCTTTCACAAACACTGTAGATTCAGTGTGTTACCAGATGCCAGGATTGGTTAAAATTCAGATGTTATGATTTTATTGAGTTCAGTTTGTTTTTCAAGCTGTTGCCCTGGGGGCTTTAGACAGGAAGGTTTCCCGTGTCTGTTGCACAGTGCCAAGTGGAAGAAAGGGAAAGGCCAAATAGTTACATAAGTTCTCGGTTATTTTAGGGTAGATTGGTTACAGCAAACTTAAAGAGGGGTCCTGAAGTTCCAGTAATTTTGGGGTCTGTTCTGCCTTCCAGTCTCTAATGGGAAAGGTCTGGCACTGACCTGGAAGTCTTACCCAGAGGAGGAATCACACACCCCCAAAACGAACTTTAGCTGGCTGCCTTTCTTCCACTCCTATGGTGTGTGATTAAGGATCTAACTGTAAAGGTCCTGGACTTCACTGAATTATGTACTGGGTCTCTGCACTCTACCTTTACGTCTGCACTTTGGGGATTCTTTGCAGTGAATCCTACAAGGGCCCACATTCATCTAATACTGGCAGAGCACTCCAGAAACCAAAATAAAAAAAAACCTTTCTGTTTTTTCCTACAGGAAACAAAATAGTATCATGTTTAATTATTGCACTATGATGGGAATGTGTTATGAAAGGGCAGAACAACCTTTTGTCCTCATCTATATAATTTGGGAATACACTCATTTTCCTTATTTTATTAATTTAAGTAGAAAAGAGCTAATTGAAGTTGATCAGCCTTTTAATTCTTTCCTTGGTATGCCAGTTAGCTTTCGTTATAGAAATGCAGATAGCTTAGGTAACTAAATACTGTAATGCCAGAAGATACTAGATCAAACTCTGTAATGCTGTTCAGAATCAACTGTGCCTCTTCAGTAGACAGCTCTTGATTGACACTTGTTTTGGTGTTAATAGACTTATTTAGCAAATACTCTTAGGGAACTATGTAAATACAAAATAGACAGCTCTTAGTGTCCTTGGATCTCAGTTAATTGTCAAAGGACATGTGCATGAAACTTGTATTGTGCACAGGTATGTATGTTTTTTGTCTGCTTTACCATATCTGGATAAATATGCTTATGAATTGTGCTATAGCTCTGATTTGTTTCTAACTGAAATATTTTTGGTTTTCAGTTTTGGCAAGCGTTCTGCCGGCAGCTTCAGACGTGGATGTGAATGCATTGTTTTAGAGCCATCTGAAATGATTGTGGTAAGAAACCTTTGACTCAGTTGCTTTCAAATTTTACAGACCACTTCAACTTCCAATAAGATTTAAGAGTTTTCTTGTTTGAACATGGTCTTTTAATAAATATGCCATATCTATCATTTATGTTGTTGTTACATTTACTTTTGCAATTTCTTGTAAAACTAAAGTTTTCTTGTGCTAGCAGGATAGTTTTTGGGTTGTTTTTTATTTTTTGAAGCAGCTTTATTATTATAGGTAAACATAGATGCTTTAAAGTATTAATCTCAGGTTAGCTAAGTAAATAATGTTTGATTGAATTAAATTTAATCTCAGTTCTCTGAGGTTTTTAAGAACGAATTTGAACATTTTTAAATTCTGCCAACCTTCCTGGGTGAAGGGAAAGGTATTTTGTTAGAAGCATCTGTTGTAGTCCAATGGCAGAACTTTGTCTCTGAGGGTGCACAGGCTCAAAAGTTTCAGTTGTCACCTCAGGGTCTGTCACCTAAACAAATGCAGAATCAATGGGCTAATATTTTTGTCTCTCCATCATTCAGACACAGATCAGTTCATAATAGAGGCATGACAATTATCTAAGCCATACATAGATAGCTTAAATATAGACTGCGGCACCAACTGTTTTTTTTTTTCCTGAAACCCAACAGTTTCTGTAAAACTAGTGGAAGCTCAAGAATTGTGGTATTACTTTAGGATTGTACTTGTTTATTACCAGTTTGTGTAATTCGCATGTGACTATACGGGAAACAAATGGTTGTCCCAGTTTTGTTCTCTAGAAGTAAACAGTTTCACTGGTTGTAGCTGTGTGAATGTCTGTCTGTTTCATGTGCATTCCTTGCTAAGTTATAAGGAAGAGCGGTATAAAGATAGGCATTAGGAGAGGAGATGGCTAAACAGCAAGGAGTGTTCTGGACTGATGGATAACGTTGGGTCAGAGGCATGTGTGTGCCAAAAAGCATAACCAGTACAGTTTTGGAAAGATGAAATTGAACACTTCAATCAGACTTTCAAAGGAATAATTTTACTTTGAACAGAAAGAATCCTATCCCCAGAGTTTGCTGGGCACACAAGACCTGTAGGCAGGGTGTGAGTGTGAAGGTGTCAGATGTGAAATAGATATTCCATGGGGAGGGGGGTACGCACTGCCTGCCCTTCTGGGCAGGGACTGTGCTCATCCGTTTGTGTCAGTGCACTGTGTGGAATTCCTATTCCATCTTCCCCAACAGCACTGAAAGCTGCATTTAGTCACATGGGCTGACTGATGTGTGACACTTCTGACACAGGTAAACTGCAAATTCATAGGAGTATTTTGTCTAATATTTCTTTTCCTTGCTGAAAAATATGGAGGAACTGTGCAAGGTGCCTCATAAGACCTCTCATTCTGAGGGATGGAATTGAATAACAGGAGTTAACTGAATCCCCCTATACAGCCAGTACTGGAAGCTGTGATTTTTTCCTCATTTCCGTGTTAGTCTCAAGTAACTCAAACAAGTTTTCTCTGAGTAGGGTAAGCACAGAAGAAACGTTGATTTTCAGTCAAATTACTGCAAAAAGATCATTATCTTTTGGGAAAACCAGGATTATTAGTTCAAATATTTTTATTGCAGCATACTGTTGTGTAGTAGTCTGTAGCACTGGGTCAGGCC
>VYZT01013091.1:0-38999 GCA_013400735.1 Pomatostomus ruficeps | reverse complement strand
TATAAATAAAATATATATTTCTTTCCAGACTACCTGGGATACACCCAATGACAGAACAAGAAATTGGGTTCTCCAGCAAAAAATGGAAGGAGCTGAGACAAATGAGTTGACTTACCGCACGCTGACAGGAGATCTCTCCACTGCTACTGAAATTCTGGAAAAAGTCAGACAAAAGCTGCAAAATGCATCTCCAAAGCTGAAGCAGTTGGCTTGGAAAGCTGCTAGCAGGTTAGACCAGTCTTCAGCTATTTGGTTTTGTTAATAGCAACCAGCAAGCTAATATATTGGGTTTGAATAATAATTCACAGACTGTGGGATTTAATTGAATTTGGAGTTGTTCTAGTGTTATTGTGTATGCTGTTACTCGAGATATACTGATGGAAGACAGGATCACAGAGTATCAAGTTCTACTGTAAATCCTGTATGTTTTAACAGAGTCCTTTTTAAGGCACAGCAAAATTGTCTTTTTTTCTCTGAAAAGTGATAAGCTTTATCTGGGTGTGGTGTAGGTAGATGAATTTAAAATATTAATTAAATTACCATGTATAAGGGGATGAATATAGGGATTATTTTTCTGAATCATCCTCCTTGGGAAAAGAACCAGTTATGGTCAAGTGAAACTGATCTTGATTCTTATTTTTGGAGGGTTACTATCTCCATAAGATTAAAAAATATCATGGTACCAGGTTCATGGGAGGTTTTAATCTGTGTTTATTTTTCTGTGGTGGTCATTTAATATTAAACATTCCTTCTGAAACATTTGGGCAAAGCAGAATGCAGTGTATCTGGAAAATACCCTAAGATTTTGATCACACAGATTCAACAGATTTGTGGGAAGCAGAACCGCTATCTTAAAATGTGCTTCATGTAGAGCATCCCTGTCTACAAATGACTGGAAACTGTTCTATACACTTTTAGACTTTTTTTTAAAATAAGCCGATTTTGTTTAGAGTCACAGATCAGTCTTAAAATGTTGCCCTGTCTCCAGTACCTGTGCTGAAGTGACTTGCTATAGGTCCAGGGCGTAGGAATCCATGGAAAGTCGTGTTAGTCTGGCTCGTGGTGTCAGAGTGGATCTGCCGTTGAAACTGTCTCTTTTGTTTCAGATTGCAGTTTGAAACAGCAGATGATCAAGACTTCATTGCAGTACAAACTGCTATTGAAGAAGGTATTTCAGAACTGAAAATACTGCCTGGATTGTCCAGTCTGGAAGAGGTGGGAGTCAATACTGTAACTTTGATGGGAGAGTTTGGATGATGAGCTGTGAGCAGAAACCAGTAAGGAGTTTGTAAGCCAGTACTTATTCAGGTCTTTCCTTTATGGAGGAAAATTCCAGTGAGCGTTCTGATCAGAGTTGGTAAAGTTTAAAAACCCCTTTCCTTTTATTTTTTTTTTCAATTTTTAATACTTTACAAGTGATTTTTCAACTTTCAAATTAGAACTTTTCCAGTTTCATTTTAAATTTCTGCGTCTAGTGGCTTTTTCTTTAAGAAAAGATATTTTCCTTTCAGCAGTAATCCTGTAACTGAGGAAACTTTTCTCAGTGCTTACTGATATTAAAATCAACATTTAGTATTTACTGTATTGTGTTGACACAGCACGTTTAGTTAAACTGCCCTGTATTTACCAAAGGAAAGGCCGCTGAAGATAGAGTAGCGTGCACCTGTGTAAAAAATGAAGTGAGGTAATCTGTTGCAAAGAATTCAGCAATAATTGATTTTCCAGTGAGCTTGATTTGGTCCTTACCTGTATTTTAATCAAGTGTTTTCAATGTAACTTGAAAAAAGCTTTGGGGCTTTTCTTTTCCTCTCAGTTAGATAAACATAAACATAGGAGAAAACTTTGCAAATTGTTGTAGCTGGTACAATTGAGCTTGTATAAAAATATTCTGTTGCAATTTACAGGGTAAGTATAGACAAGGAAGTCACATTAATCTGTAGTTTACATGTACACTAAAGTATTTTATATACGAGTTGATACAAAGCTATTGTCATTATGTACAGAAGTTTTTAACTGTAAGCCAGTTATGTTTGAGTTGGCAACTTGGATCTGATAAAAGTTGAGTTTGGTGTTCTTTCTTCCTCGTAGCTGAAGCTGGTGCTGCCGCCAGGGACTCCGTCCAGCTCACTGACCGAGAGGCTGCTGAGGCAAAATGCTGAGCTGACAGGCTTTGTCAGCAGACTGAGTGAAGAGAAGAATAATTTGAGGAATGCTGTTATGAAACTGGAGGAAGAACTGAGAAGATACCAGCACAGACAAACTTCTGCAGACTATGTATGTCTTTAGTAGTGCTGATGTAAGGAATTATGTATAGAGACATAAAAACATAATTCATTGTCCTAGTAGAGAGTAATCGAGCTGTTTGTCTTCCTTGGCTTCCTTCTACAGGGTAAATGGGTGTGAGTTATTCTTGTTCAGTCGTCAGTATGTCTCAGCTCACTCTGTTAAGTGTAAAACTTTGTGACTTTACCCGCCTTCTTTCTGTTAACTTTCTGTTAACTCTTTTCTTTTAATTGCCTTATGCCTTTCTTGTTTGTCTGTATCTCCTCTCCATGATAACCAGCAAATAGATTCCGATAGCTTCAAGGTCATGAAGCTAGTATGATCCAGTTGAAGGGAATTTTGTTTTTGGAGAAGCTGTATTTTTGTGGGACATTGATCGGGCTCCTAAAGTCACGGCTTTTGAGGTGTCAGAGCACAAGGGTGGCCTCAGATCCAACTAATGGGTAGTTTTTCTCATTAATTTTATGAGCTCTCCACCAAACCAGTGGCTAGGATGACACAGCCTAAGCTTTTCCAAATTATGTCATTCAAATTACCTTCCCTTTGTCTTCAGTCTTCTAGGCACTCATCAGATGTTGGAGTTAATATTGATACTCTTGTCGCCTCTGAGAAGGAAATTTGGAACAGAGAAAGGCTGTCACTGCAGAAATCTTTGAAACAAGCCAATGCAGAGCTCTCCAAGCTGAGAGCAGAGCTCAGAAGTGAGACTTTCCTCAGAGAACTGGGATCAGATACTGAAAATGCTGTTTTAAGGGTAGGAAGATTTTTTTTCCCCATATACTGACTACAGCTGTTGTCCATTTTGTTTTGGGCCTATTTTTCATTGTATTCACTCTGCTTCATTCTGAGTAAATAGATATTAATTCAGTTCTAAAATTTTCATCCTCAGATACCTGGCTTATTTTTTCTCTCCAAGAATGACATGTAAGCACCTATGTTGTCATTTTGTGTGTGCTCTGTTTCTTGCTGTTTAGGTGATCATCAATATATGAAGCTGCATTCAACAAGTGTGAGCAGCAGCACAGTCTTCTCCATGATAGTGAGAAGTGAATAATCACAGAAATGCTATAGAAGTGATGATGTCAAGAGTCTTGGAACTGTAGTGATTCTTGGAGCTTATGGGGCTTTTTGTCTTTTTCTCTTGTTGCAGAGAATTTATGGCAAATACCTACGAGCAGAGAGCTTTCGGAAAGCTCTCATTTATCAGAAAAAATATTTGCTGCTGTTACTAGGAGGATTCCAGGAGTGTGAAGAAGCCACTCTGGCCCTCATAGCACGGATGGGGGGACAGCCTTCCTACACAGACCTTGAAATCATCACACATCATTCAAAGGGCTTTACACGATTTCGCTCTGCAGTCAGAGTGTCCATTGCAATTTCAAGGTAAACTGCAGGAAGTTACATTTCAAACAAATATGACTGTGCAGTTTAATATATACTTTTCTAGCTCACTAGTGAAATCTAGAAATTCTCATTTTCCATCCTGTTTAAATGGTATATTCTTGGTAGTAATGAATATAGTAGATACTTGTAGGGTGACAAGGTGAGCAGAGTGTAGGTAAAATCTAAATTCTAAAGATTATTTACAAAGGTTTTTTCTGCAACTTAATTTCCTTTAAAGATTAAATTCTTACATATAATACAGATTTAGAAATTAATTTTCTCCATCTAGGAGAAAAGAGTTTATCCTTGAACTTCGCAAGACTAACGATGAACAGGAATTGGTGAGGAAGAAAAAGTAAAGTTTATTACTGCATAGTACTGCCATGTTGCTAACAAACCTTCTTCACGAAGGTTTGAACCCCCAAGCACTCTTCTGCTTGCTGTTGTTCTGAGCCTTGTGCGTAAATAATTCCAGGAACTATTCATGTACCCATTGTGAGATTTTTACTCATAGTGCTCTGCAGTTGCAGTTTTGGGGTTATGACAGGGCAAAAAAGTATATTTAGTATGATTTTAAAATGCTGGTGTGCTGATGCTTGGGTGCCATTTACTGTCCTCTTGGACCTATGCAGGAACTCTGGAATTGCACAGATGAAGCTGAAAGCAGGTTTGGACAAAAGATGGTCTTTCTTAGGGATGTGCAAAAGGATGTTTTGTATTTGATACTCGGGTTTTAGATGCCCATCTGTTAATTTTGCTTGCTGGTAAAGAAATTTTTATACGTCCTAGAATACAAGAAACATATTACTTTTATCAGACTATTTCATTTATCCTGAAGCTGGTTTTTTTGTTTTTTTAATTTGAAATGCAGAATGAAGTTCCTGGTTCGTCGATGGCACAGAGTTACAGGTTCTGGTATTCTGACTGTCAATAGGGATGTCTTTAGCCAGAATACAGGTAAGTCATAGTCCAGTAATGACTGAAAAAATGGTATTTGCAAGTCACACCACTGCTTAATGGAGATGGCTTTTAATTCGTATTATCCTCCTGTGGAATGAATGGAGGCTTTTCCCTCTTTCTTTTGCTGTAATTGTTTGGATTAACCTATTTCTCAGTTTCCATGCCCAGCACATACATTAACCTATTTGCTTTCTCTTCAGTTTTGTTTTGCTCCATTGTGGGTGGAATTTAAAAACATATGGAAGTTTTCCCTATGGAGCATGTTCATGAAAGCAGTTTTAGCTGTGTCATTGGAGTTTTTGTAGGAGATCTGGACCGTGGTCTTTTTCTTAGAACAAAAGCTGGTCATTCTTTTGTTACAGGTTTAAGTCTGAGAAATAACAGTTTTGTGATTGCTTTTTCATAGGAGTCCAAGGAGAATCAGAAGCTTCTTTATTATTTACTGGCTATTTAGGCCTGCACTAAAACCTTTGCTCAGTCTGTGAGGGTTTTCTCATTGACATCAGTGAGGCCAGGATTTCACCTCTGCTTTTCCCCAAGGGAGTCTGAAAGTGGTCTACACTTGTTAAATGCCTTTTTTGCTATATGCAGACAGAAAACTCATATTTGAGATTCCCAGTAAAGTGCAAAAGGTGTTACTTTATTTAGTTTTCAAGACACTGCTTTTTGTATTTCTAATATTCTGTATATGTTGTATTTCTAGGTAATGAATTACGGCCTGATTCATTCTCTGCTGGCATGGATCTTTATGGAGAACAGCGGCATTCCTATAGATCCAGGTCAGGCATGGAGTCTCCTAGATCTCCTGTAAACTTTCAACATAAGTACGTTTGGGGTTTTTTTTATTATTATTCTCTTTCAGGCACTGTTTAAATAACTGAAAGTGTCAGTGTTGACTGCTAAGGTTTGTAACGATTTAATTTTTATAAGAATATGTAAAAAATTATGTCTCAGGCATTCAGTGTGATTACTCCTCATGTGCTCGAGGCCAAAGCTTGCACACCCTGCACACTGAGCCCCGTCACACTCCCAGAACGGGTGGAGATCCCAGGATGGAGCTGTGCCTGCCTGTCCCTGCAGAGCCTGGGCTTTGCGACCGAGAGAACCTGCCCGCCCTGCCAGCTGGCTGCAGCGTGGTGTGGAGAGGGGCTCCTCAGGGGCTCTCAGCCGAGGGAAAGGAAAAGCCAGGCTGCCCACTGTGGCTGAGGGTCACCTGTTACTGTGGGCTGGGAGCAATCGCTGTGGTGCCGTGGCCAGAGTGTGGGTGGAAGCTGCTTGGTTGCTCTGCTGCTCGTTCTTGTTTAAACCCTTCTGGCTGGCTGCCCTAAGCTGTGATACCAGAGGCAACAGTGAGGCAGATGCCAGTGAAACCAGGTATTTTTCATCAAGGGCAACATTTTTATGAGTGCCTTCAGCCTTTGATGAGCTTCTATGAAGTTGTGAGCTCATATCTTCACTGAATATCAAATTCTAGCCATTTTGGGGTTTCATTTTCATGTAAACCACCTCCATATTTGTATGATCTTAGTTTGTCATGACCATAACAGTTCATATGGAAAAAACCTTTAATCTATTTTAGCCACTGTTGACTTTTATTTATAGAGAGTAATGACGAGAGGCAGAATCCTGTGAAGAGGGCAGTGTCCTTGTGGACGCAAGCTTCTTAATAAAAAGCCAAACTTCAGTCTACCATGGCTTCTGCTGCAGTCTCACTAGGAATTTGCTGGTCAATCTTTGTCTCAAAAAAAATGCAGCACCAAATCCTGTGCAGTGGAAAGAAAAGGCAAGGGACAAGAGTGGTTTCTCTGGCTTGGGCACTAAGTGGCAGGGAGTTTAAACAGGTTTGATATGCTGGCTACCACATGGATAAGCTAAGGGACATGCAGGCCGAAGGTATCCCTACCTAAAGTATTTTCCTGTGTTGCTGATATTTTTACTTGAAATTTCCCATTTTGAAATGGTGTGTGTTGTTCTGCCCCTAGGTTCCACGGGATGCATGCTGATTTGAACCCAGTGTCCTTCGCCTGTCCTCAGCTGCAGAACTACGATCCCGAACGGGCTCTGACAGATTACATCAATCGCCTGGAGGCGCTGCAGAAGCGGCTCGGCAGCGTGCAGTCAGGTAGGGGCTCAGGCACCTCCCCTGGGCAGCACAGGGCCCACTGCTGAGTGGGTGCTGCTTCTCCGAGATACGTAATAAACAACTTCCATTTTATCCATTTTCAGCCTTAAACAAGAGGCATTTCTGAGCTGTAGCAAAAAGCTCAATTAAAAGCAGAATGTAAAATTCTTTGAAAAGAGATACAAGTATGCTTGAATTACCGATTTTGAGATTATTGGTAACACTTTACTTCCCTGATCTCTAATAAATGCACGGCGAGGATTCAGCTGGCATCTTGCTAAGAGTTTAAGTTATATGGAGAAAAATGTACCCAGAAGACTGGGACGTGGAAGAGGAATTTTTTCTCCTACCACTTTGATTACAGAAGTCACAGTCAATTTGTCCCATAGATGATGGCAATTTTTGTGCTGCAAGAGGAATACATCAAGAAAATTGTCAGAACAATGGGATGAAATTTATCCAACTTGAGTTTTGAAGTTATTGTGTTTAAGTCTTCCCCATCATTTGGGGAAGTTTTGTTCTTAAAAGATTTGATCTTTAAAAGTCCCTATTCTATGATTTCCCATGTAAAATCTTTCACGCTTATTCAGCTGAATGTATGTACTTGTTGCAAGTAATCCTGATAACAATTTTTATCCATCTTACAGGTTCGACTTCATACACTCAGTTGCACATGGGTATAAGAAGATAATACCCTTCAACATCTCCATCACTGGCAGTGATGCTAACAGATTGCCTTCTGTAAATCTGTGCTCTTTCTGTGCTTTTGTATAATGTGTATATTGTGGGACCAATATGAACACAGCTATACGATTGTATACAGTTCCATCCTGGCACACCCACACAGACTGGGATTTATGTATGTAGGCACTTTGCGTTCATGAAAAAAAACAAAACCTGAACAAAAAAAATCCCCAAACAAAAACCACCCAAAAAAATCCCCCCAAACCCAAAACAGAAACCCCCAGCGTTAAATTACATGTATATTTGTGGAATGCTAATTTAAATGATTAACTTATGAAGTGTGTATTTATCAAAAGGGTGCAAAGATGAGACTTGTGTATTAATTAAATTGAGCTACATTCAGCGAAGTTTACTTGCACTTTTTCTGGCAAGGCTACTGAAGTTACATTGACTCTCGTAATATTTGCTACTGGCAGTGCAGACAGAATATCACTTGTAGAGACCTATTTTTGTAATGGTAGAAGTTTTGAATTTTATGGGTATTTTGTCAAAGTACTGAAATAAACATGACTTCATGCTTCTAACTGCGTTCAAGAACTGCTCCCTTATTCACATGGAACAGGTTGCTCCTGCCTGAGTTCCTCCTGCTTTTAGTGGCTGCAGCTTTAAAGTACTGCTATCAGAGAGAGAGAGAGAGAGACAGGGACAAGCCTGGCCCCTGCAGACCCTGATGACATCTGACAGGGCTGGTCGGGAAGATCAAACACTCTCTCAGCTGCCCTGACTGATACAAGCACAAAGTTTTACAACTGTTACACTGAATTTAGATCAGGAAAGACGGGTGTTAGCCCTTGTTACACTGCTGAAGGGGGCATGACCCACTCTCCAAGAGAGTTACAAATTTACTGATGAAACCTTTTCAAAGTGACGGGGTTGGCACAGGAAACTTCCCCAAGAGGTTTGTTTATAAATTTAATTCAAAATTCCTGTGAGCCAGAGCTCATTATCATTTATGATCAATACCCTTGAACCAACACCATTTAACAATCCTGCATGAGTCAGTACAAACCCAGACAACATTCAGCTATTTCACTTAATTTGTGACCTTTTTATACACAAACATGTTATTTACAAAATTCATGTTGGTATCTTCTAATTGTTACTTTCACACTTTACATCAAGCTTCCAGAGATCACCTTTTCAATATTTTTTTAGAGAATTACTTGTTGCTTTCGGAACATAAGCATTTTACAACTACTTCAAGTTAGACAGTTAAATGGCTCATTCATGAAAACTTACCTGTGAACATTTTGAACTCTGCCTACCACTGAGCTGTACAGTAACATTTTCTTAAATCAGCCTAGACCATCACTCACATGCTCGGAACAGAATCATAAATGCCAAAGGAGGGGCATCACTAAGTACAGTCCCCTCTGGTGCCTCTTCCCTGATGGGTTTACTGTAATTAGGTACAGAGGCAAGGTAGGCAGCCTTGCCCCTTGGTTATCTGGCAAAAGTAATCTTAAATTATTTTTTGAAAGCAAAGAGTTCCACTTGTAGAAATTACCTTTTTCTTCATTAAAGATCTGGCATGCACCTTAAAAGTGTTATATCAATAGAAAAGACACTTTTGCTTCAAAAATGCAATGAGAAGATTGTAGAACAAGCAATTATACACAGCAGCGGTAAATAGTGTGGGCAAACAAAATAGATGCAAAAACTTTGCATGTGGTAGACTACTGTTGCTTTCCTAACAGTAGATGCATCAGCTTCCATTTGCCACTCATTCTGTCACAATTTTATTCAAAAGTCTGTTAGTTCACACAATAAGTAAGGTTTTAGCACCAGGGTTTACAGTGACCGCCTCTTGTATCTGATAACAGGGTTGTTAGGTGTGTGTATCATTGTTGTATAATTTATAGTTGGAAAATAGTCATTGATGAGATCAAATTCATACAAACGAAGCAAAGTAGACCAAATAGTCTTAATTTGAACATAGGCAAAGTTTTCTCCAATGCAGCGATGACGGCCTAGAAGGAGAGCCATAAAAAGCAGTTAGAATATTTAATTGGACCCCCTTTGACAATCAGCTACTTTGGAAGTTTTATGCGGACAGTAGTTGCCCCTTTCACAACAATCTGAGGCTCTGATGTTGCACATACCGCATTCTATAACTGCATCCAAGTCTTATTGTTCTAAGTTGTCACTGCATAAAACAGACGAGTAAGTGGAATGAGATTGTGCTCTTCTGTCCCCACTAGAAAGCATTAATTTATCTATCAGCAAAGAAGCACTTGCAATACTGAGAAATGAGATCAACTCTAACTCCATCATGGCAATATTTGCAAACTGTTCTGGAACTTGGGACTCTGCAGACTTTTGCTCTGCCTCCAACTGAACTTCTATTACCAGGTTTATCCTTGACTTGAAAAGATCTGAGTCAAACATCACTCACGCTGACCTAAAGATTTTTTGATTCCTGCTGCGAGATATATACAGCTATGACTAATGCAGAACTATTAATCTAATTCTTTTAACAGCACTTTCACAGTAAGAAAACTTGCAGGCAGAAACAGAAAAATCTGTCCTCAGATGCTGCAGTGTGGAGAGGTGCTGTAGGAGATGGCCAGTGTGAGCTACCTCAGCACAGCCTCACTCGGGATGGTGCTGCGTTCTCTTACTCACCAGCACCAAAAGGAATGTATGCAAACTTCTCTCCAGCTGCTGGGTTATCATGGAGATACCGGTTAGGCTTGAAGTCTAGAGCATCATTCCAGGAGTCTCTGAGTCTGTGGTTAACAGTGGGAGACACACACACTTGATGGCCAGGGGGAATATTGTATCCAGCAACAGTCTACAAGAGAAGAGACAAGACCCCACACATCACAAAAGGTCTCCATTTTTCTTTTTAAAGTGTTACCTGAAGTGTTACATCATGAGGCATAAATTTCAAGAGATTTTGGCCAAGTGCATTTAAAATTAATGCAGCCTAACACTTTCTTACTTGTACAGGACACAGTGCTCAAGTAGTTGTAGGAACCTTCCAGCTGCTTTAATAAGGCTGGCAATTCTACAGAAGGAGGTTTTTAAAAAAAAATAGAATGAACTTAAAATTTATTGAAAGCCTTTGTCATTGAAGGCACATAGTAAAAAATAATTGAATTTTTTTACATGGTACCTTATTTGTACAAAGAGCAAGTTTTCTTTCAGATTTACCTCGCTTGTATTAAATGCATGCCAAATTTTTGCATGACAGGAAATAAAAACACCTGGCAAACAAAACATTTTTAAACGGTGGCACAAAACTAAGCACAAATAAGACTGGTAGCTACAAGGAAGGGTCAGTTTTGCTGAAGAAAACTGCACATGACAGTTCCCAGGCCCCAGAGCCTGCTCTTCTCCAGGCAGAACAATCCCTGTTCCCTCAGCCTCTCACCACAAGTGCTGCAGCCCCCTGCCATCTCCAAGGATGGCCCTCTGCTTGTTTCACTTCATCAGTCTCTTGCTTGCTGAGGGCTGCAGGGGTCCAAAACTGGACAGAATTCCAGATGAAGGTAACAAATACCAAGTTCGAGGTATTAATTGCTTTCCTCACACTACTACTGACAGAGCCCCACACTGCCATCAGCTTTCCTCCTGCCAGCAAAAACTGCTCACTTGTGTTTCTTTCTGCCAGTCAAGATACCTCTGGCATGGCCTGTGCTGCTGCAGTGAAATGAGCTCCAAAAACTGTCCTCACCTGGGGAGTTTTGGCCATTCTCATCATGGTCATTATAGGAGGTCTAAGCCTTAAAGTTTCTTTTAGACAGCGATCCAGCAAACTAAGATCCTTGAGCTGAAAATATAGAGAAAATAACATGTCAAAGTATAGCCAAGTTTATTCAACACAAACAAAATGCTACTTTATACCATTTAAAATTTAAAAAAAATCAAAGAGTAAGCAGCTTATATGTACATGTACTTTATTAGCTACACTGATAATTTGTTTCCATTTGAGTCAATTAAGAAGGAAAAAATCACTGACCAGTGCAATCAAATACGACTAGTGTCTTAATGATCTGTCTCATGAGTATTTTCTGTTGCCTAATTAAAGTACAAGGTCACACTGCATTGCTTTCCTCAGTGGGACTATGAGGATCTTCCTCTTCTACAGAACTATCATTTATTAAATAAACATAGAAACTGCAATTTCCCTAATGAATACTGATTAAAAAAACAGCATCAAGCTGAAAATTTACTTGGACAGGAAGAGAAGAGGAAATGTACTGGTAAACAGTGTTATCACAAAATGATTGTACCAATTATTATTTTAACACAAAGCATGTGACTATATTTCATGTTTGATGATCTTTTAACTTTTTTTTTTAATGGAACTAAAAGTATAAAAATACCCCTCAGGAGTAATCTAACATACAAACCTGGTCATAAGTTAAGGGTGGCAAGTCGTCCCCACACACTGCTTTCTGTTCTGCATAGCACTGTTCCTGGATGGATTTGTCTCTGGCGAGGAAGAAGCCGAGCCAGGCGCTGGTGGTGGAGGATGTGTGCTGCCCTGCCAGCAGCAGCCCGATCAGCATTCCTGCAATTTCATCGTCCGTCAGCGCGCGGCCGTCCCTGTGGCGAAGGCAGCGAAGTTAAAGCTTCATCTGGTCACATTTCGTTATTTAACACTGCTATTTTATACAGTAGCATTTACTATTTCCTCTAATGTACTCTTTACTCCTTCTGCTCTTTCCTCACCCTAAAGGGTGGGGAGAAGGGAGAACAGAGGGAGACTCTTCAGGAGCCTTAAAGAAAATCATTCCCCAACAGCCAGCAAAGAGAAAGGAAGCAGTATCAGCCACTTCATGACCACCAACGAAAATCTCAGAAATCTGAATAACCGTTGACAAGAGAAGTTTTAAACTTGTTTTTAAGAACACAACTAGGACAAATCGCATGCAACAAAACCAATTCAGAACATGAGGGAGTGTTCCTTGGGTTTTGGTAGATAGTTTTAACTAAAGAGCTCAAAGGTAAAGTAGATTTTCAAACAAGTCTTCAAACACTTGGCTTACTTGTATGAAGCATCAAGTAGAGTTTGGAGCATGTCATCCTCCTTTTCCTCAGACTTTCGACGTTTCTGGATAACCCTGTAGAAAATATTCTTTATTTCTCTGTGTGCTCGATCTCGACGCCTGTGATTCAAAACACTTCCATTAGCAACTTCATACAATGTAACACAAAATGCTTATGAGGATTTATTGGGATGCCTGGAATAGCTTACAAAGAAGAAATGGTGGGGATGGGGGGCAATCCAAAGAACAGTGATGTTTAGATAAAATGCTTAAGTTGATTCCTCTGTCATTGCTGGTACCTGAAGCTTGGCAGAGGCAGCCAGCCCGGCAGAAGCCAGGCAGCATGAGTGAAACCCCCATCCAGATCTGCATACAGCTGAGCCACCTTCTCGTTCAGCAAGCCTCGGATCTCCTTCCCATGTAAGCAGTGACTTGCTGTCAAAATGATCAGTTCTGAAAGGGCTTCAAACAGGTCTGAGGAAAGATTTGAAAAACATTCCTGAAGATGAGTCTTAGGTGAGATGTTATATTTTACAGGTTATAATTTTATTTTGTGTAAGTAAAAAGTAAGTAACTGAACACAGAATCATTTAAAATAGAGGTTTGGATTGTTTTACTAGGAGAATAAAGCATCCAATTTAAAATTTCTATGTGTCTTATCAGATGTCACTTCAAACAACTCTTTAATTAGATTACTAAGACCTTTTTTCTAAGGTATTTCTTTCTAGAAATCTTCCTGGCAGAGTTAGTAATTCTTCCAAAGCAAGCCAGGTATCACAAGCTCAATCCTTAATAAATATAAGTGAAGTCATACAAAGATTTAACCCTGAAATCCAAATCCATGGGAAACCAGTTAGTTTTGCTGCTCACTGAATTATTTTTATATAGTAGTACTTAGACACTTAAATATCAATTTATATATTCCCATATTATTAACTATATTACATATAAATAATATACATTTAAAATAATTCAATGTATTAAAATGTTATACGTATTATATAAATTTTATGCATCTAAATATAAATATGTATGTTTAAATAATATTTGATACTGTTATGCAACTGTGAGCTTGCAAGAATGATGACGGGCAAATTGGGAATGGGGGAAAATAATTTCACTTCGGTGACTAACGTGATCATAGAAGTTTCAAAGATGCAGGTTTTCACTGTAGAAGCTCCCAGAGCTAAGCTCTTCAGCACAGGCTCTTGAGGGAGTCAGAGCAGCCCCTTTTCCCAGGGAGCAAGAAGTGGTCACACTGAGCTGCCTGACACCATCCAAAATGAGCGCAACAGGCACACTATGAGCTGACTAAGAAAGCAAAACTAAGATAGTCCTTCATTCCTTTCAGTGATTTTCTGAGCAGCTTTATTCTCCATTAGCCTTAAATTTTATTTTAAAAAATCAGTATTTTCTTTCTTCTGATGTTCAGCACACTTTTACCTATGTAATTTTTCATTTCTTTAATATTGCAGTACATCTTTAAAGAAATATACTGCATTGGCCTTAATTACTTCCCAGGAAATTGGAGGAAAAATGCATTTTATCTTGCTTACTTTTCTCTCCACCCTCTCCCCATGCTTTGAAATACTCCTTTGTTTCTTCTTCAATCACAGATACATGCTGTCTAAACTGGGCAATGTTTAGCCCAGTTTTGAGCATCTTTTTCTGTTCCAAAAATACCTAAAAGAACAACAGTAGAAAAAGCAATCAGTACAAGGATCATCATGTTAATGTAATTAAAAGTTACTAGAATTTGTACTCTAAGAACATCCAGAAGTAAATAGGGATTATGATTAGAACTGCAGGGTACAACAGATACTCAGTTTTAACTAATAGGTAATACTGGTTTTCACCACCTTTGTCTTTCAAGCAATAGTTCAGAAACATCCAAGTAAAATAATATCTCAAAGGAGCTGCAGTTCTCTCTTTTGCATTACCAAACAAAAATATTATTTTAATATTTTTGTTAACCCTTAACCCTGAAGACAAAAGATGCATGCAAAGTTGAACTATGGAATGCCCTTTAGATACATAATCGCAAACATAACCAGCCCCATCTTTGCAAATTCTGGATTTAGCCTGTGCTCCCTGTTATGCGGCCTCCTCACTTCCTCTCCCTCTCCTGTGTTCTCTCAGGCACAAGGACCTCTGGACTAGAGATGACCCTTTCTTCTACAGAGCCCTCTGATCTCACTGCCCAGGAGGCCAGACACAGAAGCAGGAGGCAAACTGCTTCCTAGGAAAATAGTGAGTTTCACACCCTTCTCACCTCTTCCTCTTTTCCTCTCTATAGATTCATAGCTAACAAACCTACTGGTGAAAAGCCCTTCGGTAGATGAGAACCATTCAATGCATTGACAGGACATGGACCTAGAAAATTACTCATTTGAATTTTAAGCCCCAATTATGAATGAGGCGTCTGTCCTATAGCTTTGCGCTGTACCGTGAGTAATACACCAAAAACTATCTTCCCACCAAGGGCTCTGCATGTACGAAACAGAATAAAAGGCATAAAAAGAAAGGCTACTTCCTAGAAGCTTCTGTTTTGAGAATGCAGTGAGGACCTCTGCCAGAGGGCACACACGCCACAGAGCAGAGACAAGCACATTTTCCCTTGCAACACGCTAACAGTCTCCAGCTCGATGGAGACAGGAATGGCACACAGGACTGAACACATTCTCTGCAACTTCAGCTCCTCTCAACAAAAAATTGTCTGCAAGAGGCTTGGAGGGAGGAGACAGAGAGTGAATATGAGTTGATATATTGACTATGAATATTAGCAAACAATTACCAGAATCACTGGTAAATAAGCAAGCTGTTATCCAGGCTGCTGTTCTGCTAGTTTCATTCTCAAAGGGATGAGAGGAGCTGTGCAAATCCATCAAGTGGAAAAGAACCTACCACCCAACCAACAAATTCTCCCCACAAACTGCCTATCGACAACTTAGTACTTCCTGACAAAGGAGGAGACAACCAAGTTCTCCTTTACCTACTTAGAAAGTAGCAAGATGTAGGTAGGTAGCTGTATATGATGTTTCCAAAAGAACGGGGTAAGAATGTGCATATTCTGTGAATCATGGCAAAATGCCAGCGTGGAGGCAAAGATGGTAGTGACTGCTGCCCCTAAGCCACATCATTAATAGGGCAACAGTCATAGCACATAGGCAGGGATTAATGAAGAGGCATGCTAAGGAGGAAAACAAATTGATGGTCACAGAAACTAGTCAAATAGTTGGCATTTTGTCTTGAGGTGATTTTTATACTCTGGTTTTTTGGTTTTTTTTTTTCTTTCTCTTTCTTTTTCCTAGCGTTTGCTTAAGCCTAGGAATGGGTTCTGTAACCTTGAGCTAGCAGAGAGAAAAACCTGGCATAGTTTGTCTCTATCTCTTTGAGATAAAGCACAAGTTTTTTTTTTCCTTTTCCTTCCAGTAGTCTGTCCAGCTGTGAGTTAGGACAGAGGAAGACAGTTGGCGGGACCCTCGCCAGGAGCTCCTGGACACCCCAGCCCAGCTGGGCCAAACCTTCAGGAGGAGTGACATACCAAAGGAAAAAGAGACCCTGATAAATCCACCATCTTTTTCCATAGTAGGGAAAGTTTACTGTCTAATATTATTCAAGTTTTGTTTTGGGTTTTTTTTTTTGTGCCTGCATGCACCTTGCTTGTTAAATAAATGGTTCTTTTTCACGTCCCTCCAAGAATATTTTAATTCCGAACCTTGGCTGGGGGGAGGGGCTGTAATTCTGCCTTTCTAGAGGAGACACCCTTTTGGAGTCTCCTCCCAAAATTTGTCTCAAACCAAAACACGTTTATACAAAAAGATGAGGCCAAAACTGAAAATCCAAAAATAAAGTATATCACAGTGCTGTTTCTTCCACCCAACTACCCTGTCCTACAACATGCACTGAACACAGAGTGCCAGTGGAGAAAATGTGACCACAGAAAAGTTGGCTTCTGCAGTTTGAGAGTCTGACATGCCAGGCCACCCTCACAAACAAGAAAGCAGCCAGTGCTTAGCTGGGATACAATGCCACAAAGCAGAGCCCCTGTGCGCCCATGCAGACTGCATTCTGCAAACATATACAGAATGATTTCTGTCTGAGCAAGACAAACCTTGTGGTTCAAACTGTTAAATTGTTACTCCCGTGTCTAGATTTGGCATGGCATAAAGTTATTACTCTTGGGGCTTTCTCAGAAGAAAGACCTGAAGTTGCTTGGAAGTGAAAAGTGAGCTGCAGTCAGTGGCATGCTGCAAGGGAAGAAAACAGCGACTAACTAGTTGTTCTTCTATGATGAGATTAGATGGTTTCAAGAACAAAAGATAACATCCAGAGTGACAAATGGCCAGGTGGTAAAGAAAGCAAGCTGAACGTGCTCAGTCTTGATTATCCAGATCAGACTGTTTCCCTGCTGCAATATGCCACAGTTGTGTACTAACACAGCCCCATAATACAGAGCCACGAGCTCAGGGCTGCCTACTCAGCATTCAAACTGTGCTGCTCTCCTACTCCTCTGCTATCTAAAATACCAACCGCATTCGGGACGTCGTAGGCAACTCCCCTGCCAAAAACCGGAGTAGTTAACCGGGAGTACACATCCTCTGCATTCAAATCTTCGTTTTTACTGTTGAAGAGCAGAGCAGCAGCATCACTACCCAGCAAGTATGTGAATGTCTTGCCAACCATAGTGAAACTGAACACAGGTCCATACTAAAAGAGAGAATAAAAAAAAAGTTCTTTTAAATAAGAACACAAATCATTAAATCCCTATCCCTATGTACAGTCTTTCATAAATTACTTTTTCTCCTAAGAAGCACCCAGAGATTTAATAAAGATAAAAATATTTTAAACCACGTTTAAATTCTGTTCTCAATGTACCTACTAGCGATATCTAATATTATAATGAACACATGTGAATATGCACATTTTAAAACCATTTATTTTAGAAAACAAATATCACTCACACTAAAAAACTAGCAGAGAGATTGCAGCACATACTGACTCCAGTAATTTACAAACACTGTCTTGAAAAATTCTGGATTTGGAGTTATGCATAGGTAATTGGGGGGGTAATAGGGGGCAAATAAGATTTTGAAGTTTAAAAGTCATCTCCAGCAGACCTTCATGCACCAGACTTGGCTTTCTCTAAGCTAACCAAGCTAAGATTTAAGCATATAACTCTAGACAGCTTTAGACAATGTGAAACAGCTTGATAAATCTAATTTAATTGGAATTAAGGCTCTATTGGTTTAGTTAATTTTTTCTGGGCTGTTACAGTATAAAAACTACTGAGGTTTTATACACCAGCTCTTTTAACATCTGAGAGGCCTTAAAATTCATGAAGTTGCCTACAGAGATGGTCAGCTACATTCCAGTCTGGTCACAGATTAGTAAAGAATGTGATTAAAAGTTAGCAATTATGGCAAAAAATAATGTCATGAAAATTGCTTTTTAATTAACTTGTGATTCAGCTATGAGTATTACCCAAATGTACAGGCATATTTTTGACATGTGAATCACAAGAGAGAGCTCAGAAAACACTATTGCTACATTAAGAGATCTGAATATTACAGAGCCTACTGCGCACACTCCATTCCATATTTGAGGTGGTAAATGAGAATGAATCGATTTTAAACATGCCCCAGACAGAGAACTTAAAGAGGTACACAAAATATTTTTGTATAAGCTCAGCCAGTCGTGTGGGAAAACATACCTTGTCATAAGCATTTTCCAAAAATTCAATGGGACTTTTTCCAAATGCAATTGCATGACCAAGGAAAGGGATGCCTGATGAAATAAAAGGTGGGTAGTTCTGTAGAAGAAAGAGAAAAAGAATTACTGAATTTTGTTCAGAGATTATCACAGAGTCATGGACTAATAGAATATTGTGAGGGAAGGGACCCACAAGGATCGAAGTCCAACTCCTGGCCCAGCACAGGACCATCCCCAAGGGTCACAGCACGTGCCTGAGAGAGTTGTCCAAACGCTTCTTAAACTCTGCCAGGGTTGGTGCTCTAACCACTTTTCTGGCCTGTGCCAGTGCCCAAAAGTAATAAAATCATGTCAATTTACATAAAAAGTAACCAGGGGAACTTTTATATATGTTTGTTTAAACTCTTTTCTGAGAAGGCCAACTTCAAAAAAATACTCAGTTGTTCAGATAGAGCTACATTAAAAAGCAGCAAGGGTTAAAATAAAGTGAATACGATTAGGATTCTTCCTATGTTGCCTTTGAATGTGAAGCACAAAGATACTGCAACTGGAAAGAAGGCAGTCAGAAAGGAAACAGTGACGGAAGATTGGTTAAACAGCCCCCCAAGAGCAACTTCAGGTTAGCGTTGGGTTTCATACATAAGCGGGCGCCTTCTTTTGAGCTCCATCGATGAACCAGTATCGGGACCGCTATTCGCCTCCGCAGCCGCCGGGCGCCTCTGCCTCCCGCGGCACCGACCAGCCGGGTGAGGGCGAAGCCGCCGCAGCTCCCCCAGGAGCCGCCCCGGAGAGGCTGCTGGAAGCGCCGCTCGCCCGCCGGAGCCCACTCCCACACGCCCGGGTTTCAGCCGCGCTTCCCTGCGCTCCCGAGGGCTGTCCCGAGGCTGCTCCCCGGCCCGCGGGCACCGTCCCGCCCCGGCCCCGCCGCCCTCGGCGCTCACCTTCTGGTCGGAGCCGAGGTGTCGCCGGTACGCCAGCTGGAACAGGTAGCCGAGGCTGAGCGCGAAGGCGGAGGCGGCCAGCACCAGGGAGAGGGGGTTGCCGACGGCCACCCGCTCCAGCAGGGACCCGCCGACCTCCAAGAAGCTGAGCATCTTCTCGGCGCCCGCCGCCGCCGTCCGCCGTGGCTCCGCGGGGCAGGGCGGGGCAGGGCGGAGCAGTGAGCCGGGCCGAGCCGAGCCCGTGCGGCGGCTCCCGGCGCTGGGCTGATCTCTGCCCATGTGACGCGTCCCGGNTCGGCCCCCTGAGGGCTCGGCCCCCTGAGGGCTCGGCCCCCTGAGGGCTCGGCCCCCTGAGGGCTCGGCCCCCTGAGGGCTCGGCCCCCTGAGGGCTCGGCCCCCTGAGGGCTCGGCCCCCTGAGGGCTCGGCCCGGGCGGCGGCACTGCGGCTCGCGGGGGCTGCGTGTTGGAAGTGCTGGGTATCGTCGAACACATCCTCAATAAATGAGGCGTATGGCGGTGAGCCGTCCCTCGGACATCACTGCCGGCGCCCCCGCTAACAGCCCAGGGCGCTGGTTGGTACGGCTGCACAGCACGCGGGGAACGAGGACAGCCTATTTGTGTTTAATTCCAGATGCTCCAAACGTTTAATCCTAGAAAACCCGGGTATTGTTTCTGAAATGAGTTTCCACTAAGATCTAAGGGTTTAAGGCCAAATAGTGCACAAATCTGCATTTGGAAACTGAGAGAGCTCATCTCACAGCTGAGGTCAGTTTGTTGTTCATATACAATTTTTTAATTCAACAGGAATGCATCTTAATGCATTTCCAGAAAATTCTGGTTTGGGTAGGTCTTTTAAAGGCAGTACTTGTTCATCCAGTGGGTCCAGTCAGTTTCTACTTAAAGAAAAATTTAAATGTGTAAGTCTGGGAATACTGGCAGGAAGCCATGTTGATCATTACATACAATAAGACATTTCAACAGGGTGCAGTTGCAAAGATCTGTAATGCTTTTAAATAAATTTTTGCAAAGTTCAGAAACCTAAATTCTCATTAATTCCCTGCTTCATCTGAAATAAACTATTTGTTGTCATCAGTTCTGAGTATCTCTAGTTTTGTCAACTGGAAAAGGTGCACAGGCAAAAACATAAGCTTGTTACTGATTGAACATTCGTGTAGTTTTTAAAAGTGTGCAATATCCTCTGGTAAAGCCTGTATCAAGGTCTCACATGCTGAGTGTTACTAGATGAGGGGAGATAGCAGAGAACACTTGTGAATGCTGAGATGTGCATGGAATCAATGTTGAGCACCTTCAAATTCCTCATGTCAGCTACAGGATCTAGTAAAGTTTTCAGTTTGTTGCCTGCAAGCTCTGAAGTTTCAACACCTTTCAATGCCAAAGGAAATTCATCATTGCAGTGATTGAGAAAGAGTTCCTTAATATTTACAAGCTTTGACAACTCTTTCGGGAGACATGAGAGGTATCACTCATTGTTACTGACATTCTGTACTGTCAATTTATGAAGTAGGGACATTTTTGGTGGCAATAGTATCAGTCTATTTCTTCCAAGGGACAGGATTTCCAGATTAATTACCTACATATGAATGGATTAATTTCATTTTTATGTCATTATTAATTAGATTCAAATTTCTACAGAATAGTAATACTTTTGTACTTTATTTTTCTATCTTTACGCCATATTAATAACAATTCTTTAAAGTAAAGCAGATCTTTTGCAAACCACGTATGTTGTTTCTGTTGAACCTGTATCTCTTTTTTCAGTCACAGCCCAGCTTTAAACTGCATCCTGCTGTAAGCTGACCATGGTTGCGAAACCCCCAGCTCCCTGGAGCAATTGTTCCCTGCACCAAGCAGCAGCAGGGCATTCCCTCAGGACCAAGGCTTCCCTCTTGTAAAAGCTGCTCACTGGAGTCAGGGGAGTCGGTTATTCCACTTGGTAAAATCATGCTTGTTTTTCAAGTTTTAAGTTCTCAGTTACTCTTGTGCCTTACAGGGCCTGGCTCAGTGTTCTACTCCCTCTCAAATCTTGCCCTTTGTCAGCTGTGCAGGTTCTTGCTTTTTGAGAGCACTTGTTAGATGGACTGTAGGGGGTGAGCTGGGCAGCTCCTGCTTACAAAGGCACAACTGTCAGCTTTGCCCACCTTGCAGCTCGTTTCCAGTGGGGTTTTGTTTGGTAGTGATACAAGGGTTGTTACTAATGGTGTGTCTCAGTGGTGTTGGATTTCCCTCTGTTCCCATTTTTCACTTCCCCACTTCCAGATGAAAGGAGAGCACACACCTGCCTTGCCTCAGCAGGGCAGCTCAAGCTCCTACGTACCCAGGTGCCAGAAGCCTCTGGGACTACAGACTCGGGCTCCACCTACTCAGTGGCTCCACGTATGTGCAACATCTGCAGACCTCTGCTTTGCCATGACCAACAGTTTCCAATTTACCTGGGGAATTCCTGAGAGGCTTCCAAGGTGCACTACCTTACTTTAGAGGCACCAGGGGACTCTCCCTCTGGTCCTCTCTGGTGCTCTTCTTCCATACCTTACAAAAATGAGCCTGTTACAAACTACTGCTTTTGGGTAAAAACACCTGCTTGGTGTAACATTTGATGCCACTTTCACGCTGGCTACAAAAATAGAAACACCCAATGTGACTTGTTGCAAACAATTTATTAGGTAGCAATAAATAAGAATTTAGGAGAAAGGACTATACAGCAGTAAGGCATATTGATAGTATAGTTAAATAGGCAACTGACACACCTTCTTAACATTTTCCTCTACTAAGAAAGTGCTATGTAGAGAAATGTATTTCTGATACCAGTGCCAAGTGATAGCAGGGATGCACAATGAAGGACCCGACTGTTGCGTTATTTACCTTAAACAAAGTTTAACAATCCATGAAAATTTACTGTTATTTAGGCCTGTGAAGTTTAAGTAGAAAAGTACAGCTTGCTATGAAGAATACAAAATACACGTCTCCTGTTCATGTTTTTAACGGCTTACTACTTTAATTTCTTAAACTGCACTTACTAGTCAGGTATGAGTAAAGTTACTATACAACAGCACAGTTCTTCACATTCATTTTAGCTTTTATTTGAAAACTGAGAGGCGAGTGCTAATTTTTATTTTTTTAAAAAAGCTTTTTTTTACAAAATATTGCACACTGTTTTAGCATGCAGTTTACATGGAAGAAATAGTCAAGTGCACTTAAGACCCTGAAATACAACCAGAAACTTCAAAGATTTGTGTTACAGATACTATTTCAATGTACAAGGATATGTTTCAGACTGCATAGGATCCCACCTTACACTTGGGGCCCAGCTTGTTGAGCCCCAATCCTGACTCTACAAAGAGCAGGCAGAATGCTTACAAACTGTATCTGACCTCCTTGCCATCTTCATTCCTGCATCCTGCCCTGCTTTTAGCCTAAAGAAACTGAAGTAAGTAATCGGTAGGAAAATTAATGTAAGAGAAATAACTTAGTACCTCCTGTTTGAGTTTTTATTACTGCATATGTGTTGCAATCCAGGGTAGGATTTATTAAACTTTCTGAAGTCCTCTGAGTAAGGTTCATCTGTAAATCCCTATCTCCCGCTCCTCCATACAAACATTTTATATTGCACAGCAAAAGTAAAAATCCATTTTAAAAAACAAGCATGCTAAACATTCAATATGGCTTCTGAATGATTTAAAGGATTTCCCTTTTGGCATCCTCATGCAATATTTTAGAATAAATAAGAATACAAAGTATGAGAAAGTTAAGAGTAAAAATAAAGCAAGCTAAAATATTTGTCAGAAACCAAATAAAAACCAAGAGTTTATCAAAAGTAGTTGCTCAAAGATCTAACTGGTCTAACTGGTCTTTTAAGCATATTTATCAATAGTATCTTAAAAATACAGGGTGTCTACAAAATACTGCAACATATACCACTTCCTTGATGTTTCACACAACGACATGAAAGGTAAACAGGTTAACTGAGACTTGCTTAATGGCACTGGTAGTCCCCTATTTCTCTGGGAACAAAAGCTTTACTGGATTCATGCTCGTCGAACTCGGTAAACCTTTACATTTCATTAGCTTTATTGGTTAAGCTCAAGCCCTACAACAGTTAATATATGAAACACAAAAATATTTATAAAAATAATAGATATGTTGTATAGTTTTTTTTAAAAAAATAAACCATGCAGCTTCTGTACAAAGTTAAAAAAACTGTACAAATTGACTTTTCTGCTGTGTAAAATTCATGTACATGGAAGTCCTGTTACGAGGAGGAACAAGTTGGTTTTTGCTCAGCCATCAGATGCCATCTCGTAACTATTGTTCATTTCCATTACTCCTTTCTCTCAGTTGGCATTAACTGGCCATTTAATTTCATCAGGAGTTTTACGACGAGTCCTGCCTATGTAAAGGGATGCAATTAAATTCTATCAGCATTTCAGATCTATTGCAATCAAGCACATGACAAAAGCAATTCTCAGCTTTATCCAATCTCAAACTCCATTACTTTTGATCACGAAGTTACTGGCTCCAACTCTGTGATTGTCACTAAATTTGAAATTAATCTTAGAGAATGAGGGATTTGGCATACACAAGAAATGGTTTCAATTAAACAAAAGGTTTATCCTAATGATTATAGATGCATTTTATGTATTTTGAATTCTGAAGGCTTCACATGCTAAGAAAACAAGCAAACATTCTGAAATATTAACAATAAAGTTTTAAAATAATTTTTGTGGGGGCTTGGCTTGAGCTTCTTTTATACTGTGCAAGGGTGGTCCATCTCAAAAGAAAAGAGGCTTGTGTTTCTAATTTAGGAAAAAAAATAATTGAACATAAAGGATGAAAAATGATAGTGCTTACCTGTTTGGTATGCACAATAAAGCTCATTTTGTTTTCCAGACTGTGGATTTGAAAACACGTATCTCCATCTCCCAACTGCCACATAAAGCAACCGTACTTTAGGCTGAGGAGTAAAGCCTATGATCAAATGTAGGAAACTGTCAATCAGAAAACATCCTCCGTACTTGCAAACTGAACTTCCCTGCATTCACAAAGACAGGATTCAGACTTAAACTACTACATTCCACAAAGCAGTTGTAGCTCATAAAGTAGGAAGGTGAAAAAACAGAAGACTTTGTTAGTGACCTATAAAGATCTTAAAATCTTGGAAATTTTCAGTCAAGTTTAACTAAACAGTTGGATGTGAAATTACTTCTAGTACGAAGATTTTAAGAGAAGAGAATTACGTTTTAAGGTTATCACTGGCATTCACTTAAGCTGACCTTTGTTTCCATGTTGAGGAGGTGCAGCCCTTTTACGTTTACTCCTACATACACTTTGATGACTTTATGGCTACTTGAACTTGCTTTGGTGAATATCTGTCCCGTGAAAAAAGCTGCTCCATAAGTAGGAATTTCCCAGCAATTCTGCAAGAACATGCGCTGAAGGTGATGCATCTCCTTACTGACACCTTCACTGGTGCTGAGATTCTGTAAATAAAGGAACAACAGCAATCAACAAGTCCTTCCAAACAGTTGTGATTGTTTGAAGAAAATCCACTGTTCAGGGCAATCCGTACTAAACGCATATTTCCAGAGTAGGATTCCAAAGTGCCTTCCCATCAACCATTTTCCTGCAGCTAAATTAAACCTTAAAACCATAGAAAGCCTAGAAGAGACTGAGGCAAAACCCAGATACCTGTATGAGCCCCAGAAATCTGAGCACAGACATGTAACCTCTGAAGAGCCCCTCAGCTTTGCCTCTCTCAGAAGTAACTGGGACTTGGGATCAGCAGCTATGCACTCATCTGACACTAAATGCATCACAGTTCTTAAAACTAAATATTCTTCCTCCTTTATGAGGTCCAATCCAGTGAGACACAGTAAGATGAGCAAGTACCTCCTTCCAAAAACAAGGATTGTTTTTTCTTTTCTAAGCAAAAGAGAGGTGCAGATCTTTTTTCATTAGTAGAACCTTCATTCACAATGAGACAGGCTTCTGTTCCTTCCTCTTCAGTAGAGTGCAGCAGTCAGAATAAACTATCGCTGGAGTGCTCTTCAAACCAGACTGATACCAACCACTCTAACAAATTAAAAATTGGCTGGGCCATGGACAAGATCCGAAGGCACAGACATGAGGGAGAACACAAACCTTCAACAGTTAGGATGCCATGACTGTGGGTGTGGTATACAGGATCAGCCTCTCTGGATCCACACCCTGCATTACAGCTTACCTGAATTCTACACAGCCATTTCTAACATTAAAACCTTCAGGACAAAAGACTGCAACTGCTCTTCTGTTCCCCTGTACCCCACACCCCAAAATAATGGCCCAAAAGCTGAACTCAAGAAAGCTATGCTCATTCTTACCTATCATTAGACAGCTTTGCTACACCACAGTCTTAGACCACCATCACCCCCTCCTCCACCTCTATTAGAAAAAATAGGAATGATCTGCCAATTTCTGACAAAAAAGGTGTGGGCACCAAAAGAAAGTTTATGCTTGAGTAATCTCATTTCAAAAAGAAAGGCAAGGTTTGAAAACATTTCCTGGGTGCCTCTGCAGCATTTCCTGGCAGCTACCTTTAGTGATGCACATCAGCTGGTACCCTAATTCTTCTGACACACCTCACTTTTTACACAATTACTTGTGAAGATCACAAATTTAACCTGACCTCATTTGTGACCTGCAGCCCATGTCCACATTTAAAAATTCTGCTCAACTAACTGCTCTAATCAAAGGAGTTTGTGTGTGTGCATGCACTTGCACATCAGCAGCACTACCAGATCCCTAAGATACAAGCTACACTGACAAAAAGGACTTTGGGGATCTATTGCTGCAAGCAGACATGAAAATGTAAGTCAGAGTAGATTTTCTCACATCTATGCCTGAATTGGAAGTGTGCCCAATACACAGCTAACACTGAAGGTAAATGAACAGATAACCAATATATTTACTTCTAACAAAGAGATCATCTGTAACTGTGTAAGAAGTATATTCCAACAACCCATCCCAAAAACTCAGAAAATACACATTTTTAGCTTTTTATAACAATATTTCTGTTCATTAATTGACAATCAAACAGTCAAAAATGTTTAAGAAGAGAATTTTCTACTACCTGCTTGTTTATCTCACCTTGTATTCATGAAGTATTCTGTTTGTCCAGTGAGGAGCTTTACTTTTTAGTTTAGTTATTGGTACAATAGATTTTAGGTTTTCTTCACTATGAGAAAAACAAAGAGGAAAAATGTTTTTCTTCACTAAACAAAGTAAAAAAAAAGAACAATGTCTGCCTCAGTGTACCTTCAAGTCACATTTTGAGCTAGACAGTCAGCTCCTATTCTGTGTTGCCTCATCAGAGGAGATGGTTTCCTACGATATTGGGCAATTCTCAGTTAATGAAGATCCAGCTTTACATTACATGCTCTGTGTCACATATCCTGAACATGGCATGGAGAGGAAATGCCAGCAGAACACACGACTTGGTTAGAGAGCAGTTTGGTGAATTCCAGTTCGGAAGCCAAAGTTATATACAAAATGCCATTCACATCAGCAAATCACATACTCAGAAAATATGACAGACTGTAGACACTCTTCCCTCCAGTCCTGTAGTCAGCATCACCAAGGACTCAGCCCCAATTAATTTCCTCATTAAAGTTATATATTGCATGACATGAAAGAGAAGCTACTTACATGAAGTGCTTTTTAAAAAAACCCAAAAGGCAGGAAAGAAAAAACACTTAAAGGAAGAATGCAAGCCTTTATTAGTTTGCTTTTATGTACAATTAAGACAGTCTCAAGACCTAGTGATGTAGCCTATTTAAACTGTATGTGGCAGTAACCGCACATATGATCTACCAGGCAAAAACCCAGCACAGAACAATGCATCAGATCTTTAAGGTCAAGGATACTCTCATACAAACAACAGCCTGGATATAGTTTTGGAATTACCAGTCTTTCAATAAACATGTGAACTAAAAAAAAAAAAAATCATGATTATAAAACTCTTCATCTATATGAAAAAGAACTATGTGAATATGGATGGAAAGCATGCCCAAATGGCTTTTTATCTAGGCCAAACTATCTTTGTAGGTAGTCCTGTCTGTAGAGCCAAACACTTCCACTGAGCAGGATGAACTTGGAACCACAGTACAGATATGCCTCCGTGTGGAGAGGACCAGCAGCCTGTAGCTGCTGGGAGTCAGCAGGGGGCAGTTTCATACAGAACTCAGCTGCACTGAACTGTACACTTGTGCAGGTGGGCAGTCCAGTTAAACCCTCTTCTCCTTATGCTCCATCTACCAGCTGTGTAACTGCAGGACACTACATGCACAAACCCACGAAGCCGGGACAGCTCAGTTGATGCTGTGAATAAGAGATGAGGAGAAGCATAGCAGCATTCAAGAATAGCACAGCTGCTGTTCCATGAATGAAGTGAGGTGGAGATGGCAGAGGTTGAAGGTGCACACAGTAGAGAACTGCCATCTTCATGGGCTCAGATACTGCTGTAGAAGTGTACGTGGGAAGAACAAGCCATCCCAAAATAGCTCAGCCACTGTTGTGCTGGCATGCAGCGAGAAGGGGAGAGAAAAATACCATCTGGCTGAGCCCTACTGGTGCTATGGTTTTGACCAATTTAGTACAGCATTTCTCCTACAAATGACAGAAGAAAAACTCTATCGCTACATGGTCTGTCCAAAGAGGGGAAGTCAATCGCAGACGTCGCTCTAACTGCCATAGTAAGGTGTTTCTTCAGCATTGTTCAAAGCCTCAGTCCTGTCAGAACCCTTCAAATGAATACTGTTATTTATTTTGGTATTACTGCATCTCAGGACAGATTTTACACATGCCAGAACCTCCATCCCTCTGTCTGGGACTGCAATAATTAACATTAATACATTTTCACACACAACGTTCCACTTCTATTAATACTACAAGGGTTACGTGATTACTCTGAACTACGGCTCAGTGATATAGAAAACCAACAAATATATCATACCTAAAGTTTGACTTCCATAGTAAGCACTATCTAAAAATACTTAATCTAACCCATAATTTTAAGTTTTAAATGCATATACTTACTTTAGAAAGCCCTGTTTGTGTTTCTTGCTCTCATAATTTCCATAGACTATTTGTAGAAGCAGACTTGCCAGTGTAATCAGCTTCGCATCAGGTGACGTATAAAAACCTTTCAGTAAATTATATCTGGCCTCATCAAAAAGTATAAGAATAGCCAATGGATCCTCAATCTGTTAAAAAGATTTAAATAATATGATTTCTTTGTAAAAAGGAAAATGAGGTTAGAAACTATAAATACAATTTCTCACTGATTCAGAGACAGAAGACAAAGGTGTGATCATGACTAAAGTGTACATTTTAGTGGTGCTCTGTAATAGAAAAAATTACATATTTTCCATTGACTTACTTCAACACTTCACTGATCTAACACACAAATGAAAGGCAACTCGCACACCATGCCCAATCAAAAAGTTCACAGAAATACTGATGTCTGTGGATTTTTCCCCCACAAATTAATTTTGAATAATGTTTGAGTAATCCTATTGAAACTGACCAAGGAAATAACTGAAAAACAACAGCACAAGGAAGAAAATCAGGCAGGTTGTTTTTAGCTGTATGACAGACAGAGACTGACACATGGAGACGTTGGATAAACCCAACTGAGAGGGTGAGAAAGAGAGAGAACAAAGAAGTGGCAGGAAGGCAAGAGAGAGGGAGTGAAGAAAGTGAAGACTCAAGCTATTACAGAAGAAAAGAGGAGATGTCAGGTTTAAGTAAGTTTGGAAATCACTACAGTCACTATACACACTGAGTGTTGATAGTCAAAGTGTTCTGAGTCTGACCATGATTTCATTCACTTTCAAGTGCTGACCTTTTTTTCTATTTCCAGTGGAAGTCTCACATCCCTTCTCAGAAAAAGCTGTGAAGTTTCCCTTTGAGGATCCAAGTTTGTCAGTTCAGTGAAGATTTCAGGCCAGTCTCGAATATGCTGCAAAGGCTTGTGATATGGCTTCAGCTGGAGACCTGGAAAGTAACAGGGTTTGTTTCTAAATAAACAGAATAACCCAGCACATACACACACATATACACATAAATGACTAAATGCTGCACCAAACCCAGTGTCTGAAATTGAGGACTCATTAACAACCATTTTCCCTATGTTTTCTAAACTGAAATATAGAAAACGTTTTGAAAATACTGATTTATTGACAAAACTCTTAGCATCAATTCACTAAATGCAATAGAGTTGAAACTTCATTATTTTCAGTTTCTCAGAAGTGCAGTGGTATTTAAAAATTTAATGGAGTACCAAGACTGACCTTAAAAACACAATAATAAAACACGAGAGACTGTTGTCTACAGCAGAAACACAAAGTCCAACAATCTTATTTCTGACAAAGAATACAGATATAATTTATCTTATAAATGTATTTGCCCTTTTTGTATATATCTATATATAAAAACCATAAACCTTTCAGAACAGACATTCTTCTTTTTAATCTATAAAACGTCTTGATTCTTAACAGGCTAAAGTCAATCAATATTTCATGTTCTCCTGTGTATATAAGAGCTGAGAAATTAATACAGAGCTTTCAACTACAGTCCTATTATCTACTAGAGTCTATACCTTTGGCTCACTCACTCACCCTGCCTGTGTTTGGATTATTGCTTGGCTTTTTCTAGGAGTGAGGTTCTAAGAGGCTCTATCTGCCTCACCCTCACTGCTCTGGCTTTCACACTGTGGCATTTCACATCATATGAAAAACTTAAATGGATATGTTACAGTGCAACATCTTTCACTGAGAATAACCTGTTCATTTAATTTATCCATCTTACATTCAAACACAGAAAAGCATCATCTGTCCTACACGCACGAAACCTACAGTCCTTACAGTTGTACACAAATTGCAATATACTTTATAATGAAGCTTGTCCGTTAGTTGTTTGAAGCCATAAATCAGGAGCTCATTTTCATACTTAGGCTAAATATCTAGAGAATGACTTGCTCTTACACAAACAATCTATCAGTGAGCTCTTCCCCTCAAAAGCAAGGGTAATAGCTCAATGATTCTAAAAAAACATTACAATATATTTAGGAAAGGCAAAAGCAGCAAGACTTTAACCCTCAAACAATTCCTTTTCTTCACGATAACATCTATCTTTAGCTGAGGGTTACAGTAATCATGTGGCATACAGCAAAGTAAAAAGGCAAATGGCATGACACTGGAAGAAAAAGATTAAAGAAGAATAAAGGAAAGATTTCCTGCAATAATTAGAGCTATTTTTTAAAGAAACAGTAACAATGCCACTGTAGTGGAGAACTGGCAACAGTAAATAAAATTTTAAATGCAAGGCTTCTGTGTTATTGACACTGTGAATACAGTATCCTACCAGACCTGAACTGAGCTTTGTAATTCACAATGTGTCCCATAGCTACGGTGTCGCAGCAGTACTGTTGACCACATCATCGGAAAAAACCCAACCACTGTTGTTAACTCTTATGGGCTTCTATTTATCTTTTGCTCTCTATCTCAAATAAAAATTGTAATATACTTGCGTATTTAGATCAGAAATACCAAAAAATACCACAAATATAATAGTGATGTTTTACATCAGAATTCTCTCCCATCAAATGTATCTGAAAACTTGTTTATCAAAAATTATTTTGGGGCAAAACACAGGAAAATTCATATGATTACAGGACTTAATGAAAACATTAATAATCTTATCTTAATTAGTAGTTTTAGAAAGACTAAAAATTGGCAAAAACAACTACATGCATCCAAATTCAGGCACTCTGAGAAGAAAAATATGGATAAAACCAGGATAAGCTACTAGCAAGGTCTGTGACAGCCAAGGTGCCCTGTAACAGAAATGCAACCTGGAACAGCCTCATCTTCCTGGATGAAATCCATTATACGTGCCAGAGTGATACAGTGAGACCTACTGGGGGTACCCAAAGTAAAAGCTAAATCAGAGCAGCTCTCCACAGCTCTGAAAGCAGTTTGGAGACATGAGGCTGTAAAGCCTGTCAGAAAGCATGTTTCCTACTCTCCTAAGACAGGATTACTTTTTCCTAAAGGCAAGCAGAAATAAACTATGATAAACCCACAAGTGTAACCATTGTCCTTTTCACTTACTGAGGTTCTCAGAACAGATCCAGATAGTGAAGTACTGCTGAGTCTCTTGAGAAAGGCGCATGCCCTCCATTATCTGCTGGACAGTGGTGTTGTTCCCATGTTTCAGCTCGACAGAGCGATATGACCCATCCATTCGATAAATTCGTGCCTTTTCATACTACATAAAAGTGGAAACATAGTGAACAAACAATTTGTTAAAATCCTTTCTGTAGGTGCTTCTAGAGAGGAAAGTAATTCTACCATAATTCAGCACATCCATAACGTTGGGAAAAAGAACATTGTACAACTCCTGCATATTTATTATTTACCAAAATTGCTTGTTTCACATCCTGTGCAAGTTCTTATACTGTGCTTTTTACAACAGTAACTCCAGGAAAGATCTTGCTGGTATTTTGAGGACTTCCATTGAACTCAAAGGTAAGTAGGTATTTTAAGAGTTTCCGGAGGGATCTGGGCTCAGCTGCCTATGCATATCTGAAAATGTTCACCTTGCTATTACTGGCAGGTTATGAATTTTTCCCCTCTACTAAAAAGACTTATTTTTACAGGGAAGCATCACACTTTACTCAGAACTCACTACAAGAAGAATATAATCTCACTAAATCTTACAGTGATCTTGTAATGTAATCTAAATAAATCTAATAAATAATAAATCATTTTCCCCTTCAGTACTCCCATAGCTTTCACTGAATCGCATGTGAGCCCACAGTATGCTTCCTGAAAGAAAGACATAAACATAAATCAGGTGCCTAAAGCATACATACACAAGTCATAAAACAATAAAATACCTTGCCTTCCTTTCTGTAACAGGTTAGATGTTTCAGCTGCTTGAATAAAAACATTTCAGACATTTTTTATTTCCCTTCCTCAAATCTACTAAGTCATCAAAAACTGAGTTCCTAAAAAGTTTTGGAAAAAAGAGATGGATGCCTTGGAAAATGACAACTGAGTGCAAATGAGTTTGGAATGGAAAACATCAGTCTATTTTTGCTGCAGTAGTCACTGTCATTCCTACTGTAGTAATTTATAGGGGGAGTTTATCTATTGTATTAATTAAATAGCAATAAGTGACAACATAACAACATGCATTACACTCTGAAATCTACTTAAAACTTGTGCATTAGTTTTTAGAGTCATTAAACACACACACCTGCGTATGATCTACTGCATAATAAGATCCCTAAAATAAAGGTCAGTTCCTTCCTTAATTATTTTGGGAGATCATTCATGCAGCGTGAAATGAAGATAACTTAAAACATCTTGAAAAACTGACAGGTTTAGTACCACCTACTTACAGGGAAACAGGTTGCATCTGAAGTCAAAGAAAAGAAACAAGCGGGTTTATATCATTTGGCTAATTTTAAATCTACTGCAGGATAAGAAGAATTCCATTGTATATTTTGCTTCCTATCCTGGCTAAATCTCCACTGGCTGCCAAGGAAGCCTACACTGACTAACTGATGAAAAGCCTATTTCATAGAAGCCTACATTTAGCCAGCTGAATGTTCCTGTTTATCAACATATAAGATGACAATGCATAAAGAAAGCTGATGGTTGTATGATCAAAAATAGACATAAAAATAAACTGGAGCATCATGTTTACATGTCTTACATGTATTTCTTGAGCCATGAAACAGAACAGAAACATTTAAAGAGATGTCAGTTTGCCAATATTTACACTAAAAATTTCAGTGTGCTGCACATTTCCAGGAATAGCTAGAAGTGACCCTAGCTCTTCTACAAGATTAAGTGTAAATTAAATATAAACCTTAAACCATTTAGAAAATAAACTCATACAGGTTTATTTATGGCTTCCTTCAGTAGTTTTGCAGCTTCTTCCCACTCATTTTGTTTGTTCTCTTCACAGACATTCAGTGGAGATCTTCCTTGTTGATCAGTAATGTGCTACAAACATAAACAGAAACACTGATTCTACATTTATTTCACTGGAGATAGGTAAGCATTTACACATTTTTGAGACAATTAAAATCCTTGATACCAGAGTTCAAACATTTAATTGATACACAATGGGAAAAGTAGAGGTAATGAAAACTATCTAACCATTTTTTAGTAATCTCTTAACAAGATCATTGTGTTTATACATTGTGATATGGACACCAAAATATTTCTCATATACAAACTAGAAACTGTTGCTAAAACTGCTATTTCTATACACAAACAGAACTTACTCTGTCAATTTCTGGATGATTTAGTAGAATTTGTACTATTTCAGCATGCCCACCTCCAGCAGCAAAATGAAGAGGAGAGCTAAGCTGACCATTCAAAAGATTTGGATTGCATTTCCCTTTCTCCAACAGCATTCGAGTAGCTTCAACTTTTCCATACCTGCAGAGATGTTTAAATCAGAACAGACTTAGCAAATATAAAATAATTTTTTCAGATAGCCCTAATTATGAAAAAGTGTTTTTTTTCCACACTGAAGAGTTTTTAGCTTTCAAATTACACCAGATAAAATGGAACATAATTAAGCTTGTAGAAATTAGTATCAGTTCTACACTTCTTTGGTAATTACTGGTCTAGTAACCATTGATTGGATTCATTATAGACAACTGAATCTTGCTTTAAACTAGCTAAGTTTGGGTAGTTGTAACAATTCAGTCAGGGCAGAACAGAGTCCAGCTTTGTCCAGAAAAAAAAAAATCAGTGTGAGAATCAGAGTTCAGCTTCTGATTGTCATGCAGATGGATCCTGAGGATTCTTAACCCCCATGCTTATAACTGGTAACTCTGGTGTATACTTGATGTATAAACTATCTACTAGATCTACAAACTTTTTGACAAACACTAAAAAGCAAGTAAAATTGTAGTTTTTTTATAACCAACTTTGATTTTCATGTTATTCATATCATCAGACACACTGACCACTATATATACAAAAGACTAATTTCCATAAAGATAAAACAAAAGCATTTTTATGACTGAGGAAAGCTTTTAAGCACTTACAGATTAAATCACAGAGTTATAGTCAGACACCTTGACCTCTGTAAATCACCTAGTCCAGGCTTCCCACTCAAAGCTTGACCAGCACCAAAACATGCTCAGCTCAGCTACTGCTGTGCCGTAGAACTGCTCACAGGCTTTAGCCAACCAAGACTGTCAAAGTCACCACACTAACGTAGACCCAGTGCCTCCAACAGGAATTAGAACAGATAGTCAGGAGAGATACAAGAGGCAATAGGTAAGTGATGACATGATCTCCACAGCTGGTCTCCCTCAAAACCATCCAAATTAAAATTATTGCAAGACCTGAAGCAATCTTTCTCTTCCTGACGTTAACACTAACATATATTAGAATCAAAGCATAAAAAGTCTAGAGGTTTTCTTATTTCTTCTTTTTGAGGCTGATAAACTACATAAATGATAGCACTAAGGAATCATGATAGCTAGAATGCTCTTGATTGGCAAAACTATCCTTGACTCACCAGCATGCATAATGGATTGGTGCCCAGTGGTCGCTATCTAACTGATTAACAGAAAACTTTTTATCCAGAAGGTGGCTTAGTAAATCAGAGTCGCCTTCACAAGCACTGCGGTGAAGAGGGAAGTCATCTACCCACTGGTGCTCCCTATGAATTAAAAGGGGAAACAGGGAAAAACCATTCAGAAATATTACAATTGGTGAAAACATTAACTTTTTAAAAATTACTAACATAGCACTAACAATAGATCTACATGAAGAATAAAAGATAAGTTCATGCAGCTAAAATGTGCCAGTGTTCATACAAACAGGTCTTCTGTCATGCAGTAATCAAGCCACAGCTGTATTTATAATTAAGAAATGCTTCTCTAATGTTTGTAATTTACACCTTTCTTGATTCATCCTTTAACTGTTGTGTTTCAATGCTTAGAGACGTCAAAAAGAATTATATTTAAAATACATATTTATACAGTGAAGCCTAAAGTAATAGGAATCTCATTCTAAACCTACCAAGTGCTACTGTAATAAAACAAAACAAAACTATCCACTAATGAAAAAGGAATGTAACATCATACTTGTCCTCTGTGACACTGCTCATGCTACGTTGCCACTTTTCTCTTTTAGGAATCTGAATCTTTGAATAGTCTGGGGCTCCAAGGCCAAAGTATGGATTTATTACCACCTTGTCAACCTGTGAAGACATAATTTAAACACAACTGAAAAAATATCTTACTGAGATTTGGCTACACAATCCCCCATTCAGGCCGGGTATTCTCTTGAAACCAAAATTATGATAATAACATTTTATAATGAAAGAGAATTATGATTAAATATGAGGATTTGAATAAATAGTGCACACTTAGTGCTAAATAAACAACTCTGATGTGAGCACACACTCATATCAAATAAATGAACGAACTTTAAAATGAAAATGTATGTATGTTTCAGAAACATAGCATGAAAATCTAGTTCTTACCCTATTGGTATACTGAAGGTCAGATCCAAACAAAGGGTTATAGATACACATATCTGCTTTCTCCAATGCCAGCATTTTACTCTTTATTTCCAGGGCAGTATAACCCATGTGCAAGGAGCTCTCTGTTTGACCAGGTTCTATAGCATAGGCAGGGTTTATTACATTTGTTTTAATTCTCTCAAGAGGAGATGGTCTGAATAAAGCTGGGATGGAGTGAGACTGGGTGTGCCGTTCATCCAACCACCTGCAAGAGAGATTGGGCAAGTAATTAATTTTCAGGTAGGAAAGGATCATTTTGGTCATGCTTGTCCATTATTTTGTTTGATTAAGGATTACATATATGGTAATCACACATTTGAATTTAGAAGATAGAATTATAATGTGTACAGCCAATTTTACAAGACTAAATTACTCCCTGAATGTGAAATTTGTTAACCACACAGTGAAACAGCTGTATTTGCTCAATTTCCTGCGGATGCAAACTCTTAAAGAAAAGGAAATTATACATTAAGAGTAACACTGGTTATAACTAAAAAACTTAACCACACCAACGTGTCACCATTTCATTTACTTTCAGTTTACTAATATTACTACTCTGAACAAATTTAGAAACTTAAAGCATTTTTTTAACGGTGAGTTTCAATATCTGTACTGACTTAAGCCTTCCAACTCACATGTTTCATTAGAGAAAGATGGGAAAAGGCAAAAAACCAGAAGATCCAGTTTCCAAACTGCTAAGTCTCTTTCACATAGGCTACCATCTGCCTTTTTATATAGCTGTGCTGAAGTTTATTCTCTTCTCAGTGCACTCCTACTGACAGTATTGAAAAGTTTTACAGCTCTCTTATTTTGTGCTGCTGGGCAAAGTCAGTACTGTACACCTGCTGCATTTTTCCCTGCCACATATGCAATACAACACAGGGCTCAGGACAAGTTGCTCATCTCAAGTTTTGGATAAATATATTTTTACTGAATAGTAAGTTGTTTTAGGTGTTATATTAAGTGGTGCATTAAAGGTCTAAAGCCAGGTTTGTATTTAGGTTTCTGCACATGCTTTCTCACAAGTTTGAGGTAAAAATGTGCTTTGCTGGAATACAATAAATTCTGTTTAGTAATTGAGCCTGGAAATATAGAAGAAAGAGAAGTACATGCTCTGGACATCCACTGACAGACCACTCAGATCTTGTCTGTCCCAGAATCATATGTAAGAATGGCAGAAGGTAACTTGCAGTTCAATGCGTATGCTTAAGCCTATTTTTAAGTCCTAGGTGCAAGCTATAGTATCATGCAAAAGCAGCATTCTCTTCACTTACTCATGGTCCTGGTAGAACAGTAAAATTGTGGTCATTGTGCTATAAACACCCTCTAAGGTATTTTCAGATATTTTCTTTAAAGATTTGGTAGATAAATTAGTTACGACAGCTTGAATCTTTGAGAAGTACTGTTTCAAATTATGTACATAGAGAATAAAAAATATAAGCTCTTTTCTGTTATACCTCCAAGGCTTCCTGTGAGGCTTGAAACACTTTTAAGCAGAACTTAGAGCCTGAAGGCATTCAGTAAGGATCAAATAAATGTAACTGGTATGATGGTATACATGGAAATACTACAACTCTACTCATAAACTGTAAAAACCCTACACACAGAACTTTTTAGGTAATAGCCTGTAACATGATTTTTTACATTAGCCAGAAGTTTCAGCTAACTTTATTACTGCAAGTAAGTTCCTACGTAAGTGTGTCTGGTATACCTTGGACAAGGGTACATTAATTAAAAAAAAAAAAAAAGAAAAAGAAAAAAGAAAAACACACCAAAACAACCAAAAACCTGTTCATGTATTCAAATTTCAAACAACTATAAATCTGGCTAAACAACTGATCACCTTTTGAAAGTTAATTCCCTACTGCAAATAAATTTGTGTGTCTGGGGAAGATGCACTCCCTTTCTACAGGGAGATTTAATTTAAATGCAAAACTTAATGGTATACAATTACGTGATAGTTTTACTACACTCTGCCAAATGCTTTTACAGATGACAACTATGTCATTTACAGAAGATTAAACATTACGATTTTACAAAACATTCACTGTGAGCATGAACTTTCAAAAAGCTACTTGATTTAGATAAACACACCATTCTTGAGTTTGCAAAAAGACTTTTAGAAATATGTTGTCAAGTTTTCCATTTCTGATAAACATGAAGAAAATACCATGATGATTTCCTTCTTAACCACAAGAATGCTATAAAAACTATGTGCTACATTGACAAATTATCTTTTTAATATATATTTATATTTTGATATAAAACATAAAACTTTTCATTTTAATGTTTTTTTTCTGATGGTGTCTCTTACTTATCCAAGGCAATTAACATTTTTGCAGTAAGCGTAGCAAAATGAGTGCTGGATTCATTGCAGACTCTCATGATGTCTTGTAAACAGTAGAACACAGGGCATCCAGGACTGTACGTATATTTCGTATTATCTAAAAAGGAAACATACTCTGAAGACACATCAGTGAGAAGAATCTTATTTTCCCTTCTGCATCTTTTGTAGTTCCACACCCCAAATTAAGACTACCTTTAGACTAGTATGACTTAATTTTCTCTAAATAATAACTGATAGCAATGACATAAAATCCTGACATAGCAATTCACAACCTAACAGGGTAGCCTTAAAACCCCTAAGTATTCCATCAGTGTGATCCGATTCATTTGAGGAATAAATGTTAAATGCATACTGTTACCAGAAAAAGGGAAGATGACTCAGGACAAGGAGGGGTATGTATTATTACTGGTAACTCCACAATGGTATCTATTTGATAGGTTTTACCAAGTCCTGTAAGTAAGGCAAGCATGAAGAAGTTTCCCAGAAAGCACACAGACATTTTACTTCAATATTTTAAAAATTCTTTCCTGACAAGTAATGTAATTTGCTTTCTAAAGAATTTATTTATTGTTTAGAGACTTACTAAGCATTCTTCTCTGAGTAGAGAACATTGATCTGAGTAGGATGTCCTACAGTTGCATTCAGCAAATTCTACACAAGTTAAGGCCTGTGTTTGGAAATATAACCAAGTGCACAAATACTGCTTAAACCAGAAGTGTGCTACTGTTACAAAAACAAAGACAATACATTAAACCAAAGGTTTCTTCCTTGATTTTAAGTAACTTCTTCAAAGTTTAATATATTTAGGGAGTTTTGCACCTGACTGCAACTTTTAATGCTTAAATACAGGAAAAAGCCATACATAATATTAAAAATATATATTTTATATATAT
>VYZT01013076.1:0-14972 GCA_013400735.1 Pomatostomus ruficeps | reverse complement strand
ATGTGTGTGTTTATATAGATATAAAATCTCTACATGTACAAAAAGTGCAGGGCTGGACTCTGTTCTGAAAATGCAGGTAAAAGTTATATATGATTCATAATAGCATTTTTCTCTGAAAAGGAAATACGTCCAGACTGTGCTGTACAATTTTAAAAATTATTTTTGTCACAAGCTGGTTTGTTTTTTTTTTTTAAATAGAAGAGGAACACCTCATGACTGAGCACAGTAAGGACAGATGTGAAAGGGGAATACACATCTATATTTGAAATGAAACTATTGTTCTGGGATCTTTAGTCTGAGAGCTCTCAGACATGAACTCACAAGACAAAGAGCTACAAGCTTGACGCTGTTACAGGCACTCTGAGGATGTCCCATGAGCAATCTGTTGACTTCCATCTTGTATTGTATGTCAACCATACATACCTCTAATTAAACAAGAAATCATTTGTCAAAACTTGCTGCACTTTTCATATCCAACATTTTCCATGGCAGGTGTATAACAGACAAAGAACACGGACAACATGAAATACCTAAAGAATGCTTTTAGTTGCTATTTTTAATTGCTATTTGAAGCTTACATTTGAAATCCTTGGTCCTGTAAAAGGATAAGGACTGGAGTCGAGGACTCAAATATCCTCACCCTAACACCAGGACCTTGCAGAATGCTTTTGAACTCTGGTGCTCCCTGAGCTCTCTGTAACTGTAGGAGACCATGCTACTGCCCCAGTAAGAGCCAGTCTGCTCTTATCATATTAAGAAAAAGAAGCTTGACTTCTAACAGCTGCTGCCTCTGGTTTTCTCTGTTTTCTTAACTGAACTATATACTGCAAGGAGCTAATTAATATATCCCATGTTAACCATGAAATTGCCATCTGGAGAAATAAAGGACTGGAAATAACTCTGGGGAAAAAGAAAGTGAGGTAAGGTGTTAGAGGCCTGAGTCCTTGCACGTCTGCCCCTCAGAGATATCATTTTGACAACACTTTGCCTGCAGCTCTGCTGCTGAAATTTCCTTCTTAGGGTTATCCATGTTCTGGTCCCAGGGTATCTGATGAAGTCAGCTTCCCAACTATTGTCCCTTGCCTTTCCCCGAGGTCAACAGGTCTTGCAGAGAACACGCCAACATTGCAGCATGCCCACTGCTTCATATAGTCCTGGTTTTTGCAAGTCTGGAGGTAGTATGTAGAAAACAATTAGTGAGGAGATGCTGTTCCCACATGGGCTTTTTAGTTGTGTTCAGATTTTAGTGTGGTCCAGCAGAGATGGCAAAGAGTGTATCCCCCTCTTGCAGTAGTACAGTATGCACCCTCTCTTTGCTTCCTTATCTTTTATTTTGACAGGCCTAAGGTCTGATTCTCCTGTGTGATATGGAGCTCTCAGATTTGAAATTGAGACACAATACCTTATTTATTTCTCATAGCAATATGTCACAGGGTTTCAGCATCCTGGTTTATGAACATAAGATGTTCATAAATCCACCCTTAAGTGACAAAGATTATCTTCTCCACTTGTTTCCCTGCTGAAACAAAGTCAATTTCTTCTTCCTACTAATGTCTCAACACGCCTGGTTTCTTCTGGAAGATTTTCTAGGATTCTGAAAGTTTCCTAGTAATGGCTAAACAATTGCCATTTTGGCCTCCTTGCACCTGCATGCCAATCGGATCAAATAACTTGCAGGGAGGGTCAGATTCCTAACAGGAGTGAGCTGACTCCAAAGGACTTGGGTGCTGGAGTGAGCAGCTGGTCCTTCTCCAAATATTTTGGAGCACAGGTATCACGGAGCAAGCTGTCATTACACCCAGCACGTGCCACGTCAGTGTTGAAAACAGGCAAACAGCTGCTTGGTGGATAAGAGTGACCATATTCCATGCACACGCTCTGCTTCAGCTCTTCACCAGCTGGCATTGGAGAGACCCTTCCATTTCACGATGGTCGAGAGCCCTTAGTGTGCCACAGGGTGCGTTCATGCGGCCATAGCCGCGTGCAAAAATGGTGTGATTTTCTGCTGTGTTCCTCCACTGCATATTTCTCTCCAAGGATCATGCAAATATGCCCTTTTAGTACTTAAAGGACTCTTATAAAATAGAGGGACAGTGACTTTTTACAAGGGAAGATAGTGATAGGACAAGGGGGAAGAATTTTAACCTAAAAAATGAGAGGTTTAGATCAGATGTTAGGAAGAAATTCTTCCCTGTGAAGGTAGTGAGAGACTGGAACAGATTGCTCAGAGAAGCTCTGAATACCCCATCCCTGGAAATGTTCAAGGCCAGGCTGGATGGGGCTTTGAACAACTTGGTCTAGTGGTAGGTGTCCCTGCCTATGGTAGGGGGATTGGAGAAAGATGATCTTTAATGTCCCTTCCAACCCAAGCCATTGTATAGTTCTATGAAATGCTAATGAAAATGTTAATGAACCTAACCTTTTTGTCTCCATGTCTGTTTTAGCAATAAGAAACTATTCTGAGCCTGTCCTTGGCATGTTGGCTGAATTTGTTCTCAAAATCTTCATTTAGCAGCTCATTCTCTGAGCGTTTTTCTTTCTTTCTGTTCCTGTCATGGGCTTGTGAACCATTCAACTAACTGGTCATTAAACTGGTATGGAGAGGTGACCTCTCTGGAGGAAGGTGGCTGTCCCTGACTCTTTCTGTCCCAGAGCTGTGTTGGCTGAGCTATCCCTATAGCTAGCACAGATGGGTAGATGCTTCTGCATCAGAGAAGGTGAAATTAGAAATTCATGTGAAACTCACCTAATAAAAAAGACAAGGCAGCCCATCAGACTAATAGGCCACTAAAAAAGCAAAGCAAATAGTGTTTCTTCCCTTCTTCAGGCAAATTATCTCACTTCATTTCATTGTCCTTTTGCTACAAGCCTTCCTGGAGCTTTGGTTAATTTTGCTAATAACTCATTTTAAAACCTAACATTGTTGCAGTTTTTCAGTTTCAGAAAAAAAATATTCTTAATTAAGGGCCATAGATATGTTAATAAAGCTGTAGATAAGGAATGTTTTTAACAGTGAATTATGAAAAGGGGAAAATATTTTTTTTCCTTTAAGGGAAAATGGTTCTTTTTTTTCTTTTGTTACTCATCACCCAGAAAAAATTGACTGAGAGGGTAATATGCAATCCCCCCCTCTTCTTTTGCCATACCTCGTTTCCACACTTCCACAGGGCAGTTACGATAAATCTGAAAAATGGAAGAAAGGCTAGGAAGAATGTGCCCATCAGTAACAGGAGGTGGGTGTAGGCAATTTGAAGTGGCCACTCTAGGACTATTTTTAAACAGCACATCCTCTATATAATGCAGTATCTCTCATCATCTTTTATCTAGATGACTGCATATCAGGACCCTGACAGCATCTTGTCATGTGTGTAAAACAAACATTTAGCCTCAATAATATACTCATCCTAATATCTCTGCTGTTCACAGAGGATAATCCAGAGCAGAAGTCTAATGCTGGAAGTTTCAGTTGTCTCTTTGAAGGGGTCCTTCCTACTCCAGCATTTGTCCCAAAGACCCATGCTTTCTGGGCAAAAGTTGAACTTTTTGATGACTCTTCATTCTGTGGACATTTAGTATGAAGAGTATTCTTAATTTCTTTTACCCTACAGCATTTTATTGCTTTAATTAAATTATTAGAATTTAATTATTGCTACCTGAAAGGATGAGTGCAGTTGTTCCTGTGTGAGGACAAGCTTCTTATCATAAATTTCCAGTAACAACAACTCTCTTCACCTTTCCCTCTTCTCTAACTCTGTAGATAGTAGAGTGGTAGTTATGGTTATTTAGGACCTAAGCTTGAAAACCTTCAATCATGTGGATATTCATTGCTCCCATGGTCTACCTATTTCATTGATTGTACTAGTTTATTTTTTGTAGGATCAAGTGAGCAATTATAAAAAAAGTAAAAACCACAGAAAAATGACAAGAGTCAATTTAGAGTACAGAGAAGCACTTTATATCCCACGCCTTGTGGCACTTACCCCAAGTAAGAAATACTCAATCATAATCATTAAAAAGGGCTAGTCCTTCTGCAGCCTGAAATGGGTTATTTTTACTTCAGAAGTATTTCCTGCCATGCCTCACACGGACCTGTTTGCTCACCATTTTGCTGGCAAGTGTTGTGGGGATGGATCCTGCTGGCAGCCACACAGGTGAGGACCTGGCAGCCACCTGGAAGCTTTGTTAAATTAGTTGGATTTACCAAGCATGTGGTTGGGCTCCTGGTGCTTAACTCCTCCTAGTGACTGCTATTTTAACTTTTTATCTGGGAGTCATCCCCTCTGCCGAGGTACTTGTGTACTGCTCTGTATCAGCAAGCTAGTTTTCTGTTTTGGTTCCACTTGACCCCTTTGGAGAGGGTGGAAAGCCCAGACACCTCTGTAGGATAGAGCCAGCAGAAGCTGCGGTGTGTGGAGGCAATGTTCTACCAAACCCCAGCCAAGCCTGAGGCAGAGGAAGGCCTTTTCCCCCATCAGAGTTGAGGAAAAGAGAGTACAGGGCACCACACACCACCCTCAACCCTTCCCAGCACTACCCTTGTGCAGTTGGGTAAGGCAGGGACCTCTCCTGGGCATTCAGACAGCTCCAGCCAGGGATGCAATGGCTCCAGCCCCTGTTTCACAGGAAGAAGGTGCCTGACTGGTGGCCTAAGGGAGGCTTACAGGGCTGCCAGCTCAATGTCCAACTTTGTGCAAGATGAATTAAACAAGGTAGCATATCGGCGTATAAACCAAGCAGAATTAGGAATGGGTCCCAGCCAGAAAAGTGCGGTTTTGAACCTAAATCACAAACCAAACTTTCCCAAAGGGAATGTTTAGATTCAGGGCCGTCTCTTAAAATAAATAATGAATAAATAAGGCCCTGTATAGATTTCTAACTATGTCACTTTATTAACACTATAGATTTTTCAAACACGGAGGGGCTGTAAGAATTGCATATACATTTCATTAGCAGGGAATTTATGACTACAAGATTGCACTTAAGGTTTGTGCTGACGCTTTAGGCACCCTTTTGACCCAGTCCCTTTACTATATTCTGCCCAGTATTATTTTTCATAAGTCAGGAAACGTTTTCCATATGTTTTGTAGCATTATCCAAAGGGAGTTTGCAGCTGTACTGTTCCTACTTTATCATGTTCATACTGACTGAAGTGCAGACCCCTCCTAGTGACAGTACCCATCTGAAAGATCATAACAATGCATTTTTGGCACATTATTGTTCTACTTTTGTGTCAAGCCTCCCCCTCAGAACAAAATTGTTTCACAGTTTTTATTAAAATTTACTATAAATGAACAGCTGAAAAAATAAACAGAAAAGTCTGTGTGTATCTTATTTACTGTCATCACAAAAAGAATATCTCTCCTGGAACATTATAACATAACCTAACAGCCAAAACTAACTTACAGAAATAAGCAGAGACATTAGAAAGGTTGAAGGTCAGGAGAGTTCATTATTTTCAGTAAGCTTAAAAGGCAACAAAGGGGCTGGGGAAGAAGGAAAAAAAAAGGGAAGGAGGAAAGTTATGAAGGTACATGGAAGCTGCAGAGCTGCAGGAGGGGAAAACCAAACCAGGAACCTATGTGGCACAAGGCAAAAAAAGAAATAAATGTACCAATATTTTAGCTACCACGTCTTTCTACAAGAAAAAAAAGTGTCTATATGTAGCTTTCCTTTAGGAAAATAAATACATTGACCTGAAAAGCCCTAAAGAAAACCCCATTTGTGAGTTTTTTGAACCAATTGTGGCACTCCACTGTTGGTTTGCTCTGATCTCACAAGTTATTCTGTCGGGGTGTGAGCTTGCTCCTGCAGGATGACTTTCAGAAACTTTGTTTGGAGTTAAATTGCAGTTATTTGGGGGAAATTTGTACTCATGTGCCATGGTCCATGTCAAGATGTGATGTGAGAAGCTGCACCTTGGCTGATGGCCTCTGTGCCTCCCTGTGCTCGTGCATGCTTTCACCAGATCTGAATTTGATCTCCTCAATATGCTTCAGTGGAAAGAGGTTTCTAATCGTAACTGGAAGCAGATATATCCAAAGAATCAGTTTTAGTAAATCCCACTGAACTCTATCATGGCAGAGAGACAGTATAAATGCTCCCCGTGAGTCCGTTAATGAAATGCCTGGCAAAGCCAAAAAGGGCAAAGAAAAAAATAGAAATCACAGCTGCAATATCAGCTTGAATAATAGAGCTAGGAACTGGAGAGTAATAAAAGATGAGCAAGAGGTCAGAAATAACACAATATGAAGACAAAGGGAGGGAGAAGAATGCTTTCCAAAAAGTGAGGCAAAGAAAAAAAAGTGCTCTGGGTCATATGAAATGCTCACATAAAATGATTTAAAAGAGGAAAACTAAAAAAGTACTGTGAAGGCAAAAGTTAATTAATTTATTTCATGAACTGTAATTTTTAACACTTCACAGCTTCATGCTGGGATTATTCCCAGTAGAATCAGTATTAGAGGATAGATCCTCAATGCTAAGACCCTAAAATGATCCTGAGGAGACACCTAATTTCTTTGTGATACCTTGTACTATTTTGAAGGATCCACAATCTCTTTTCTCTTTTTTTTTTTTCTTTTTTCACCTTCTCCTGTTTGGGAATTTTAGTGCACAACTTCGGACTTAATTGAGCCTTAACCTCTTTGCTGACAAATAATTGGTAAAGTTAGGGGTTTTGTATTCATCACTGAATGTGCAGGCAAAGGAACAAGCACTTCTGTTCCCACTTCCAGGCTGATGAGTGGGAAGAAGCCAAGGGGTACCCAGCAGAGGGTCCTTGGAAGTACAAATGGTGTCTTTCAGGGGATGACTCGAGTTATCTAGATCTTAGTCCTCCCTGTCCTTTGTGCTTCTAAGCATTAAATCAGGCATCAGTGGCTGAGGTTTAGTATTTGCATAAAGATTTGTAGTATATTGCTGTAAAAGTATGTTCCAGATAAAGCAGAATGAAAGCTTTTGTTTAACAATTTGTAGCTACAGTGGTAATTATTTTCTATGAGTAAGAATAGTATCAATATGCTCCTTCAAAAATAAAAACAGTATTTCTGGTGAAGGGAATAACATTGTTAAAAAAATGTTAGCTACTGGATTGTATTTAATTTTATGTGATGAGCTCATAAATTCTTCACATTTGATCTACAATTATGTTCAATTTTCAGTGTTTAGAAGAAAAAAAAAGCACTGAACTTAATATTTTTAAGTGTTAATTTAACCTTACAATGAGAAATTATAAGGAAATTATTACTGAAGTACTCACTCTTTAAATGGGAACACAGCAATGATGGCCATTACAGAGAAGAATGAAAGAAAGCACTTTTAAAGGTAGAAACCTTCCAGGCTTGAGGCTTAAAATTAAAATGAATACAAAATATTTTAAAATATGCATACTGAAATACATCTAATATTTCTAATGTTATCTGAATGTGATTGCTATTCAAACACATTGTTTTGGCTTAACAAAAATTATAGATTTTAACCCAAATTTAAAATTTCACCCCCAGATTGCTGCAGCATAAGCAGAACACACAGGCACATCTCAGCTGGAAAATCCTCCACATGTCACAGTTTTTGAATCAGAATATCCAAAGTACAACCAGGGTGTTACCTAAACATGTACATGCTTTTGCATACAGGAACATGCCATGGCCATGGCCAGGGAGGACGGTGGTGGTGCCCACACTGTCCTGCTTCACGTGCAGCCCAGGGGTCAGGTCTGCTGCTCTTTGCTGCTCTGTGGATCCTCAAAATATTGGGCATCTTCTGCTGACCCGTTGGTTTGTGTTTCCCTGTTCAAACACAAGTGTTTTCACACTTTCAGCAGGATTGGCTGCACAGCCCTACTGGTGGGCTGCCTGTTACCTGCCTGTACCTCTGTGCAAATTAAAAACCAGTCATGACATATTGGCCGATGATATTATCTCCTTAGCCTTGAGGAAACCGCTGGAGCAGGAAAACGGCTTAAACCAGAAATGTCTTATTGAGATAGCTATTTTTGGAAACAGTGGGGCAGGAGTGCTCCTGCTATAGGCAAATGCCGCATCATTCCAACACTGGGATGAAGAAAAAAACTGTGAAGTGACTGTTTCATATAACAGTAGCTGACAGGAGTTTCACACTGTATTACCCATCCTTTTCCACAGGAAATGTAATATTCATTTTCCCCTTCTTTTAATCCTAGACATCTACAAACATACATTTAGGGAATTATTTTGAGTAAGACAAGATTTGCCCTTTAGGTATTTCTGTGTAGCCTTTGTTTTTTAATTGGTGCAAAGTGCAATGTCTTTGCCCTGGATATCTAAGGTAAATGTTTGATATATAGATTATAAAGTGTATGAAGCTTTATTTTTCTCATCTAGCATGCTTTGCGCCTGAACTTTTGTGATTGGTCTTCTCTTTTTTCCTGGTTTTTTAGTTTTGGTTTTTTGGGGGTTTTTGGGTTTTTTGTTTGTTTTTGTAATAGTGAGAACTGATTTAGAAAAGCTTGTTTTTTCTTATGTGTGACATAACTGCAGAACTCATAGATGCAAAACAAAGCTACCACACATGCTGTTGTCTGTTATGCCTTACATTATTATAGTTATCCTCTGCGTTCGTCTCTTGGCATAAATGTTTACACATATAAAAATGTTAACATACCTATAAAATACTGTTACATTGTATGCAATTTTAAATGCTATCAAATTTGAAATCTCAATAAAGTGCTTTAAAATCAAATCATCATGCCTTTCAGGAAGCTTTGCCAAACCAGGTCCTTCTATTTTTTCTTCCCTCCTAATAATAAACACACGGCTTTCAGTGGCCCTCCATGCCTCCCAGGAGCGCTGGCTGCTCGGCACAGCTGGCATGGTCCCACTGTGACCATAGGAATTGCGATAACCTGGAAGTTATCAGAGAGCTGATTTGCCAGAGTAGGTCCTTACAGCTCCATACCTGTTTTTAAAGAGACAAGTAGACAGCCCTTAAAAAAAATACTATCATCAGAAATCTTGTTGGATATTAAGCATGCCATGGAAATGCAATAAAAATGGGAAGGCAACATTGCCCAGAAAATCTTGAGCCAAAAAGGGAAGGGAAAAAAACAGTTTACTTAATGGTTATGAGTCAATGCATGGTGTATGAATAAAAATGTAAGAGACCTTTATTCGATAAGAGAAATCTGACATGGTTTTAAGGCTTAGACTCTAAATAGTAATCTCAAAGCAAATAGAGTTTCTGTTCCAAAAAAAGTATTTTTCATTGCTTAGAGGTGAATAATTTTAAAATTAAGGACTGAAAACCTATCCTGTTCTTAGATAAATAAATATCTGATCCATGCCATTTATCAAAAAACTATTTGGATATTTTATTGTGTTTGCATGACTAGTGAGTGCTATGAATTCTGTGAAAACTGATTTTTTTACAGTTGATGCAGATTGCTTTTAACAGGTATTAAAGGGCAGTTTCTGTTTAGCATAAAGATATTTAAAAGTAATCAGATTAATAAGGAAAGGTGTAATCGAGAATATACCCATAATTGAGTCACATCTGAAAACTTCAGACAGTAGCTTAAAAATTTACCTGAAAGTCCCAGGTTGCATGTCGTATATGTTCATGAAACCAAGTAGAGAAGACAAAAATATATTAATTTTTATTTCTTCAGAATTTTATGTGTTTGTTTTAAGAAGGGAAAAAGCTGGAATACCATAGACCTCATGGCCTCATTACACAGCCTGGAGGTCCATGACTCAGTGCCAGGGCCAACACATAAAAATGATTATTTGATAGATGAGAACCATACTTAAGAAAATATTACCTTTTACATATGTAGGAGAATTGATCAACCTCTGATGCTCTCTGTCAGCTAATGCTGTGTCTCTGCCAGTGAGAAGTAAATCCAGCATGAGAAGAGAGGGAGAAGAGGATGATGATAGCTGGAGAGCAAAACATCTTTGCTTTTTCACTAAATGTGCTATCTTGGCAATGGGATTATCAGAATCAGTTTTTTGGGGTTCTGGTTTAACCAGACCTTGAAAACACCTTCCCTCTTCATCTGATTCACAGTGTAATTTCTTAAGGTTTTTGAGACCTCTTCTTGCCTACTGACAAAACAAAAAAAAAAAATGAAGCTGCATCTTTCGTAAGTGTTCTTTTCCCTTTTTAGTTATAAGACAGAACCTAGGGAGGATCGGGACAGTAATAATTATTCCTTGTGAAACAAACTCAAGATTCAATATTAATATTTTTTCTTAGGTTTCCTTTCACAGGCAGGAGGGATATCTGTTCTACTCTGAAAAGGCTCCCTGCCATGATCCTGACAGTGTTCTGGACATAGCATCATATCTGAAACCAAGCAATGTGCAAAGACATGGATTCCATTGTGACAATTAACTCCTGAACCTTCATAGAGCTCAAGACTGTCTGCTTAGGTAAGTTCAGTATTTGACACTGATAAAATGGAAAGTGATCTTTTGCTCTCAATACTGTTTAAAGGAATCTACCTTGCTGTTCATTGGGTCTGTAAAATGGAGTACATGCACATGGTTTTGGTTTCACAAAAGAAGACGTGCTCTTGTAAAAAAAAAAAAAAATGATGCTGTTGGAGAGAACAGCAAATCCCTTATTTACTTTTTATTGCTGGAGGATGACTTGAGGAACTTAGGAGGTTTATGCCCCCAGGTCAGGTTTCATGTACATGGAGCTGTACAGTTTGCAGGAACTTTGTGCTCAGCCAACAGATGAATTATGCCCACCATAAAGTAGAATAAGCCAGCAATAACCTACTACTGCCTTTGTTTTGGCTTTGCTTTCTCAATCACTAGTCAGGGAAATGAAAGACAAATGGCCTCCATTGGCTTGTGCTGGCTGAAAGAAGGCTGGGAGGAATAGCTGGGAATAGGCAGGTCTGGCAAAAAAAAATTTTAAGTTCTTTAGACTACAGCTCCCATCTCCCAGCACTGAGTAGACAGTCAATCATTGTTCTGTCTCTAACTTTAGTGATTGGAACCTATAGGACAAATCTGGATATATTATTGTACCCACCGGTCTTGCAATAGAAGATTGTTAGTATACACACTAAGTTCAGTGGAGACAGCATAAACTGTGACTTCTAAAGCTGCATATACATCTTCTAATCCCATTGGAAAATGCCAATAATTCACTGGAACTTTTCAAGTCATTTTCACAGGTAGCCTAGGATTGTGGATGAAGGTAGGAACTAATTTATAGGATAAATCTGTAAATTGGTAAACCAGGAGAGGAACATTTTTATGTCATCTTTTTGCCACAGATGCAAACATACCTGTGTATAATGTGTTGGATCTGCACATAGAATAATTTTCTATATTATTGTTGGGATAACTCTTGCTGTATAGGACTTAAAGGGACTGTTTCTATTTCTATAATTGAAGGATAAGCATGTTTAGAAGTGTACTTCCACATCATGCAAAGAAAACATTCCACAAAATGGACTGTAGCTCAGACAATTTCCTCCAGTTAATTCAATTCCTGCAAAAGAGATGATTATTTGCTATCCACCTGTATTAGGAGCTACAGTCATTCAGAAGGATGAAATCATTACCACACAGTGTTGTAGATTAAGATGGTTTTACTGGGTATTACACATTATGAAATAGCTGGGCCTTTTAACAAGCTGGTGATCTTTTAAGGATGTAAAACCTTATATCAAAACAGTTTAAGAAAAATATACAACAAGAAGACCATTAGGATTATCCTGTGAGTACTTAACATGAATAACCAGACATACAAATTGTTTACGGCTATAACGTCTGAAACTCTGGTGAAAGGGCTGGCTACGCTAATTGATTTTTTTTTTTTTTTTTTTTTTTTTTTTTTTTTGCCACTGAGTGATCTTTATTTGTAATTGATGGTGCAATCCTTTGGTAGTTCTTCTGGAACTGGCACTACTACCTGTGTGTCTTTTTTTACTCAAAGCTAGAAAAATGCACCTTATTACAGGGAATTTTTGTTTTTAACTATAGGTACAGGTTTGTTTTTTCAACTAAAGGTTAATGCTATAGAAACCTCGGATACCAAGCAAAAAGAAAAATAAGGGAAAAACACAGAAGCAAGCCCTTCAACAGTTCTCAGGAAAAAAGAATATTCTTCATTTGCACACTGTAGTAATCCCTGAGGTTTTTCCAAGTGTGTATGTTAAGAAATATACCCATACAGAAAAAATACATCAAGGAATTGCTAACTAGTTACAGGATAGCATATTGGCTTAATCCCATGCTTTTTATGCAATAACTACATTGGGAGATATCTTTCCGTAAAAGACATTAAATTAGGCTATGATTTGACCCAAATCCACAGACTTAATTACCAGTTTACAACACTGAATATCTGTGTTAATCTGCTAACCTCACATACATTACTGCTGCTACCGTGTCAGGGATTTTTAGCATAAGAAAGTACCACAGCAGTCTTAATTTCTAACCTTAGATATGTAAATTTTATCAGAGATATATAAACCAAATTTTTTCTTAACTAAATGTAGGAAGCTGGTCCTTCCTATTGCACTTCTCCTATCTTCTCCATTCAGCAGACAGCCAGCAATACTTAATGGTTTACAAAATAAATAACAATAAGAATTTGACAGCCCACAAAAGCAATGAAATCTAAAGCTGTGGACAGACATCTTGACTTGTATTATGTTACTTTGCTTAGACAAAACAGATTCCTAATGCAAAAATCAGAAGTTACAGAAGATCAGCAAACAGCAGCATGAGCAGTTTTCCTACATTTTTCAAGAGACTTTTCTACTTTGACATATTTGAAATGATTTAATGACTTTAGAGCAAGGGGGTTGTTGCCAAGGACTTCTGGTAGACTGGGTACAATTTCATCTGGTCAATTTTCAGGACAAAATTATGTTACTTTGTACTTCTGTAAATTTATTTTCCATAAATCACTACTAAAACAACAGGACCAGCTTTGTTGGCAAAGGGAATATGTTGCATCCCACCAAAATAGTACAACAGCAGCAACAACAATAGAAAGCAAGAGCTGAAAATAAACCTTGGGCAGCCTGAGAGACCCATGCTGGTGCTTGCCTGCCAGGTCAGAGGCTGCGCCCAGGCTCCAGTTTGTACCTCACACTTTGGGAGCTTGTCCTAAGCCAGTCTGAGCTTCCTCCAGCAACCATAGCTTGAGCTGGGGTTTCATAAGACAGGATTTGGGAACAAACCCTGCAGGTTGATCATTTGTCAATTATACTTAAAGCACAATTAATCACTCCCTCACCCTCCCCAATGGTGCCTGTGCCATTGCCTTCTTCCCATGGCCCACACAGGGAAGGAGGTTTCTGCTGTTTTCTGCTGATACCACCTGACCCCTGTCACTGACAGACACAAAAATGCTGTAGTCATTTCTGTGGTGCTCCCAGAAAGATCTAGAGGAAAATGCAGCCAAGGTTCCCAGCAGTCATGTCAAAGGAATACTATTCCCACTCCTCAGCAAAGAATGGGAGCCTTTATTTAAACAGCTAAAGGATTCAAAATAATGATGGGAATCCAGGAGGACAGCCAAGATGATATTATAACAACAAAATACAGCTTTTTTACTTCTGCCAAAGTCCTGTAATCAAAAACTTGGTCCCAAATTTACTTTCAAGGGGATTCAAGATCAAAAATACAGGTGACAGTAAAAGGCGTGTCCAGCCCAGACACTCTCTATCAGTAGGAGTCTGACAACTGACAGATGTGGGGAAGTCCGTCCAAAGGCATGAGCACAACTGGCTGCAGTGCCTGCCAGCATCCAGATGCTCCTGTTGGGAAATATCTTGCAAAAGTTTGGCATCTCTGCTCTGGGGAAATTCACAGAGCAATGAGCTGAACAGGTGTCTCACATCACTTCTTATCACAGATTTTTAATTAAAATTTAATTGTTTTATTGTGTTGTGGTTTTATTATTGGTCATATCTGGCTGTATCCCTCATACTACTGAAAGACTCAGTACAATTACACACACACACAGATTTTCAGAAGTACAGAACAATTCCTATCATATAGCATTTCTTTATGTGAAGATTTTCAAAACATCTCATCATGATAGGTGTGAAACTTTTTGAAATTTATGTGTCCTTCTCAGGTACTCAAATAAGACCTGAAAATCTGAACTCAGCTATGTTTATTGTGGCATCCTAAAAACTCCCACTGTACTGTGCAGCAGTCTTGCAATCCCATTTGAATATATTTACTGTTCCTCCCAGTCCTTTATCAGTCTCAATAATGTGAAAACTAACAATATTTTATTTTAATATCAGCTAAAAATATGTCTCTGGGGAGGGCAAAACAGACCCTTTGAATGTTGCAATGCATATGTAGTATCTTGGTCTGGCTTCTGATATTACTCTGGACTTGAGTTTCCTAACACTAGTGCAATAATAATACAACTTGATTTGCCTAGCAGCTGCATTTAGGAGAATGATGTCCAGAAATAATCTGTCCCAGTCTTCCAGATGCCTAATATGAACTTTTAGAAAGCTCTTAGGGTTTTCCATCACAAATGCACATAGAGAAGGTGCCGAAAAGCTCAGTTGTAGATATAGTTGTAGATATGTGCTTTGTGCTTCCTTGAAGATACAGAGTCGGAAAAATAAGCTCTTTTTGGATAATTCATAGAGAATCATTTTAGAATTTTATAACATCATAGTGTAGCTTTTCTTTTCTGCCCGTCATCCCTATTTCTTATTATTCTTCTCCTCCTTCTCCCTCTTTCTCTCTTCCTCTCTGTTGCGTCTGCATGAATAAAAAAATCTGGCATAACAAGTAACCTTGATAACAAAGATTATTGTTTCTGCAATACACTGCAAGGTCCTAACCCTGCAGTCCCTATGAAAACAAAACTACACTGAAGAGGTAAAGGAAAGGCTGAGCACTGGGCCTGTATTAATGTGTCTTAACCTTTAGCAGAAGGTCTACCCCTGCTTGGATGTATTAGTAAACATAGACTCTGCATGATTAATAAGA